>JAHWXV010300938.1:0-16134 GCA_024586415.1 Phrixothrix hirtus | reverse complement strand
TTAAATCTTATTAAACTTTACAAATAGCGGGATAATATGAAATTTTCTACAAAACAAATGTTGAGACGCTAATGCCTCTTTGATATTAATGAACATTAAAAGGTGTATGTCCGTAGGCTGGATTTCTTAATATTTAATTTGATTTGATTATTAATGGAAAGTTTAACTCACCCTAAAGGATGTCTTCAAGACTTCTCCCTCGGATGTAGCAACGCTGTGGTGTAAGGGACTGTTTTTTAGGTGAGGATAAGAAATTGGTAAATTAGGAATAGTTGCTATAATGTATGTGTTTTTTCAGAAAAAAATGTGGGCATAGAATTTACGAACGAGCGTTTTATAAACGATGTTAACACTAATACTGTTAAGGTACGACTACTGCTTTGGCTATCAAAATACCCATTGAAGATGAAGAACACATATAAATTTATATACAAGGTGGCTACTAGGAATCTAATTGAGTTACTTACAAGACATTAAACATTAATATGTTTTCTTTTTACAACGTAACTAAGAATAAATAAAATAAGTTTTAGCATATTGTAAACTTAATTTAACTTTGATAACTAATAAATTGAAACAAATGTTTATTATTGTCGAAGGTTCTGTATGGCGCAAACACAACTATTCAAAAGATTTTATAGTAAATAATTTCTGACTAGTATTGTTGAGTACGCAGGATATCCGTCTTATTGAAAATATACAGTTTATATACAGTTTCAACGCTAGGTTCCTCTCGTTTAATCTTATGATAAAAACAAGACGCAAACATTTGATAGAAATAATAACAAATTAGCAGTTAATTTTTTATTATTTATTATTTGAGTTTTCAATCTTTATCAAAGAGTTGATTTAGGTAGGAGAAGTGGATTAACCTCAATTCTCTAAATCACCCTCAGTGTGTTAAAATTAATAAAATACTTAAAAGAGTTTAAAACAGTCGGTTAGCATCACATATACATCAAAGTTTTTCACTGGACTATTTGGTGGTAATGTAATTATATAATCGTAAAGATTTGAGGTATATTTTTGAGTTTTTATTCTTATGTTGTAAATAAATGTTAGATATAAGGTAGTAGTAGTTTTTGAATCATTTTTATTTTTATTCCATTTTATTAATGTAGGTGGTTGTACTTATAAATTAACTTTAATTTTTGGTTTTTGATTTATGAACATGTTAAATGTACTTCAAAAACGTTGAAGTTAATTTTGCTTTATAAAAATGATTCTTTGGGGGAGACTAAAACTCAAACAATAAAAAATTAACTACTTACTTATTATTTACATAATATTGAATTTACATCCCCAATACAATAAGGGAACAACACAATTTGAAGAGACAAACATGTTTTTGAAATAACGGATTTTTCTATTCCCTATTTTTAAATTTTTTAGTTTTGATCTGGTAAAAGGTTCTATTGAAGAATTGAATAAGGGTTACCAATTTCAACCCCTTGTAATTATGAGGGACAAAGATTAAAAGAATATCCACATGTAGCAATTCAATTAATCAAAGATAATCTCTAAATGACATTTATTTACATATCTTTCCCAGGACGAACAACAAATTATTTGAAAACTCCTTTGTCTCAATAAGGAATCACCCTTAATAAACTTCCCAGACATTTTGATAATAACATAGTAAACATGAACTTTTTTGTAATATTTATTTCTACCCATAACTTTCTGTTGACTAAAATCTATAATTTTGTAAAGAAACTTTTTCAATAGTTGTAAATAAGATTTATAAGGAAAGACGGTACTTAAAAAACGCATCACATCATCACCAGTTCTTAACTCATGTGTAAAGGTAGGGTTGTTAAGAATAATTTTGTTATTTAAAAAAATTTTTATAAATAGGATTCACTGACCTTGAGTTGTAAAAAGTTTCTCCATAGATAATTTTGGTTATCTTCTTACAGATTTTGCAATCGACATTGTAGCACAATCTTCTCCATCATGAGTCCTTTTTACTTTCTTAATGTTAACGTATACTACCTGTTTTTCAAATTTTTCGACCAGATTTCGAAATACATTAATGTATATGTGGAAACTTTTCATGGCGTCCTAGTATTGTGAAGTTATGACAAACTTCAACACAAAATTAAATCAGATAAACTTTATGCTGGGAAGTAAACATT
The DNA here is from genome assembly GCA_024586415.1 of Phrixothrix hirtus. NCBI lineage: Eukaryota > Metazoa > Arthropoda > Insecta > Coleoptera > Phengodidae > Phrixothrix > Phrixothrix hirtus. Next base: position 13,996 of record JAHWXV010300938.1, on the reverse strand, counting down.
GTTTCCAATTAGTTTATCATATTTAGTTTTAATAACATTTAGAAGATATGATTTTTTGATTTAATCAAAGTTATACGACTTGAACCAAGTTTTGTTTAAATTTTTCAAATTTTCTTGGTTATTATTAAAAAGAATATTTTGACTTTGTTTTCAAAATTAGTGGTTCTGAAATAGGAAAGAACTTTTATGGATAATCAAATTTTTCATCCAATTAAAAATAAGAGTTTTTCCTCTTGTTTTAAATATTTTTTGTATGTTTGAAATAAGCTCTTTTCTGGTATTTGCTATTCATTACTGTAAAGGAGAATTTGAACAGGCCATAGATTTTTGTAAGATTCTTGCAAATAAATTCAAACCGTATATTTCATTTTAATTTTTGATGGACATACTTCAATGTTTTGAATAGTTTAATGAGGAAAACTAGTAGGTAATTAAAAGAGGCTACTTTCTAAATGACGAGGATAATCTGTTTACGTTTTTAATTAATTCTTGTTAGAATGTCCATGTTTGATAAATTAATTTCTTAATCAAGAACAAAAATTTTATTAAACATAATAATTTATAACAAACCACACTAAAGTAAGAAATACACCTAGACTACTGTCCATAAGTATTTCCCCATTCCCCTTTTTCAACATTTGCATTCAGTGGTGGATCGTGAATTTAATGTTTTCAATTATAGCTAAAGGAGATAATTTGTAGCCATTATAACAATAATTTGAAGTTTTGTGTTAACGCAAATTTATTTTTATGGAAATTCATATATTTATCGTTAATAAAACTTTAATTATTTTTACTTTCTTGTTATTTATTGGAGTAAAGGGTATCTTAATAACTGCTGTTTGTGTATTTACAGATGCATTGGAATTTTTGGCAAGAATACATCTTGTGAAGAAATTATAAACATTGCTACCTATTTATATGTTAACGATCACTCACCAACAATTTGGTAAGCATTTCTAATGAATTAAATGTTCGAAGGCGAACAGCCTATTACAGTATTGAATCATTCTATACGGGTGGAAGTTTTGGTAATCAAAAATGTAGTGGAAGACCCGGGTGACAACTTCAGATTATGACATATTGTTAGTAGTTACAAGCAAACGTAATAAACGCCTTGATACACTGGAATTAACTGTTCAGGGAAATGTGACAAGAGGTAAACCTATTAACATTACCACTGTTGAACGCAGACTCTCAGTGAAACGTAGTAGCATGGGCTAATACTTTAACTGGGCAAGTGAAAACTGGAAGACTGTACTTGAGAGTGACAAATTGAAGCTTGAGATTTTTGGCACATGTTAACAAGTCTTTGTTTACATGCCAGCGGATGTCTGGCCACCTCTGTGAAATGTTAACAGAGCCGTAATGATTCAGGACTGATTTGGTGGCGATACAGTAAGTGATATTTACAAAACTCAAGAAATAATACGAAAAGAGCTATATCACAATTTATTGGGTAATAAATTTGTTATAGTATAACAATGGCCACAATTATGCTAAAAGGAGTATTTGGAGAAGTTAAGCACTGAATCCAAGAAATGATAATGTATCCACCGCAGCCACTGGATTTTAACCCGATTGAGTTGCTATAGGACAAATTGAGCTGAAATAGTTGCACAACATCTTTTGAACACATTTGGCGAATACAATAAATAAAATTCTCGTCAGAAACCCTTAGCAAATTATTAAAAAGGATGCCAAACGTTATAAAGCAGCTATAAAAATGAGGGACGTCACACTGACGAGGCGGCAATTGAACTACCATAGTCTAATTTATTTATTTTTAAGTGTATTTAATTATGCTTTGAATGGTATCTACTAAAAATTTGTTTTCTTTCACTATTGCGTGCAGGTTTGCACGTACAGTAAGATGGGGAGAAGTTTGCGTATAGCCTTGGTAGGCATACTAGCTCCAGGGAGTATAATCAATAATAACGCGGGCGCCACTGCATCTACTAAGTTGAAGATCGAGATCTGATGCAGAAAACGTCGACCTAGAAAGGCAGCAAAGTAAATGATCAAATTTAAACAAAATTTGCTTTAATAGAAAATTAAATGGAAGATATAAATAACAATGTAAACAAAATATCACTTTACCAATAATAATTTTAAGTGCAATTTCAATTCAACGAATATGTATAAAATTATTGTAGACCAAAGTTTACTAAATAATTACAAAATACTTAAAATTCCAGGTGCAGGTGTTCATTCGTTTAAAACATGTTCAGAAGAGATGCCAGCTTACCTAAAGGTTATTGAAATACAATTTGGTAAGTTGTATAATATAATTTTAAAAGTTCAATTAGCGTCCTTTTATAGAGATTAGAAAATTAATAAAACTTGGTTGTAGATTTTCTGGAAATTTCGCTAGTTAATTCCGTTGATTCCATTTTCTTGGACTGTCCATCATGCAAGATGCGTCAAATAATAGCACTAGGAGTGTGCACGAAGCTTAATTCAGTAGGAGCTACTGAATTTGACAAAGGCTTCTCGAGACAATTTGCCCAGAGCAATTAAATGAACGACTTTTCTGTTCGATGAATTATTACGTATCGAAAATTTATTAAGCTATCGGAATGCCCTTTTTTCCACAAAAATAATCAGATTAATTAGTTTTAATAATGATTGAAAGAAGTGTTAGGACTTCTTATTTTAAATAAGTTGGTCATGGCCAACCAAATGTTGATAACTACAACAGGAATGATATTTTTTTGGAGGTATGCATGAGCTCCTCCCGCCTATTGAAATTTCGACATACTTCGGCTTCAACCATTGCAATTAAGATTGCGCAACAGAATTCAAAAAACAAATAATTGAAGGTGCAAGCACTGCAGAGAACGTTTGTCTAAAAAGTAAACCGTCTCGTATCTCCTTCAGAATTCCTTATTCACCTGACATCTGTCACCGGTTTTTCGTTTGCCCTCAATCGTAAAGCAATGACTTTATTATCCAACGTATTAATTTAAAACTAAAAGGTTTAAATAAAAAAATGAATTATAATAATTTAATAATGAGTAATGGCAAAATAAAATAGACGACTACTTACATGTCCGTGAGTTATTAAAGTTGAGTTCATATTAAACTCAATTAATACCAATAAATTAATAACTAATTTTAATTATAAATACAAAGGTCTTAAAATATATAGATCAATTTGTTGACCACAATGAGTTTAGAATAAATTGTCTTCTAAATGTTCGACTAATTCAATTCGAGATGTATTCATGTAATTACTTTCCATAGAGATTTTCGTGTTAACCGAAATAGGTTACTAGCGAATTTTAAAAGCAACATCATATTCTTAAATCCACTAATATTAGTGGGATAGGTAAATACTGATGGGCGGTAGTGTATATGTAAAAAATGAGTAATAGTAGCAAAGTCTAATTAGTACATATTGGGTAATGTTTCTTTTTAGTGTATATAGTTACCTCTACTAATAATTGTAAGCATTAAATTAAGGCTTTTTCTGATGTGTCCATAATCTCATACAATTATTAGATTTTGCCACTACTAATTGGTAATATGTAATTGAAAACTTAGTCAATATGAATAATAATTTAAAATTTACTTGAGTATATAAATACACTTATACATAATACTAGGTGATACCTTTAACATTTTAAATTGCAAACTACAAAAGCAGCAAAGAAACTATTATTTTGTCTACCGAAACACTAATACCTATTTCGTATTTCAGACATATTAAAATATTTAAATTTAACCCTGTATTAAAATTCAATTTGATATGAAAATATTTCTTTTTGAAATAAAATTAATTTAATTTTTACTTCAGTCATTGATTTCTATACAATTAATTATAATTTAAATAAGGATATGTTGTCAATATTTCAAAAATATTAATACCCATCTACTGTATGTCCCCGGATGGACTGCAAAAGATGAAAAAATATTTATTATTGCTTTACAACAAAAAGTCATTCTTTTGCTTGTTTCAAAATCATGTTTTTAACAAATTAGTATTATTACCAACCATAAAGCGAAAAACTTGAAAAACGCACAATTGACTGCATAATTATAGCTGTCATTTTTGTACACTTTAATAAAACATCACTTACCTGTTTCCTTTTTAATAAATTGCATTATGTTATTTGAATAAATATCCCCTTTATTGCTTTATACAAGGTAATGAGATTGTATCGTACATTTTGGAATTGGTTGCTTTTTTTAATAACAAAACAGCCGTTTTTAAGTTTTCCGTCTAATTGTCGGTAATATCTCCGTTTTGTTAAAAATATTCGGGATTTTGAAACTAGTAAAAGATTGTATAGAGAATGACTTTTGTTGTAAAATTTTCTCTTTTGTAGTCCATCCAGGGCCACACTGTATATGATATATATATATATATATATATATATATATATATATACTCCGTAATGAAGTGTTTAATTGAACTTTAAATTTTTGGACAAACCTGAAATATTGAAATATACATACTAGTAAAAAAATATTTCTGTTCTTATAATAAGAATGTATAGCTTTATAAGCTTAATCTCTACTGCTTAAAAGAAAAGTAATTTGACTGATTCTTGAAACACTCCATAGGCTGTATATAACTAATTCATAGATATATATTAACAACATTGCATTAACATTTACTACTCCAATAAATAATTTTATGAAAAGCATTGCCTAAGTCATAATAAGCAACTAGTGTTAACGCAGTTACATAAATAGGTAGATACAAGAAACATTAATGATAAAATCGATATTTATACTATGTTTTTAAATTTTCTTTCTGAATATTTCAATGTTGTAAACTGTAGTAATAATAATAATTTATTCTTTAAAATTACATCAGTTGTAAGTAGATCTCAACTATAATAAACTAAAAAATTTTAACGCGTTCAATTTATATAAAATACTGGTACCCTTACGACTAATTCGATTTTAAAAAATATTGACCCTAACGAAGTCACAAATGACTACTAAGGTACTAAAAATAACATAAACATTCTATATGAACTGAGTTGTCTTAAAAAGTGTGACGACTGTCACAAATCTCAATACCTTTATTCGCATACTTTTGCGAAATGTTTGTCAAATATACAAAAAATTAGGGACAAGGATATAATTGCACAGAAAACAGAGAGGGGACGTTGTGCACGGACAGACTGCTTATGCAGTGCCTTATAATAAGTGGACCTATTACTAATGAGAATTGAGAATCGCATGCGATAGGATTTTCTTATGTTTGACAAGCCGTAAACATTTTAGAAGTTAATATCTTACTATCGTTTATACTTAATTACTAGAACTAGTTCTTTTCTAAACAGTTATAGGGCTGCCAGCACCTAACTCACTTAAAAAGCGAAACCCAGATTTATTTAGGTATATAAGGGAACACACTTGATTGATAAATTTAAGTCTATTCACACTATTTTGGGACCGACTTAGGGTGTTCTAATAATTCTGACAAAGAAAAACATTACTGATGGAAGAAAACAACCACTTCGCTTAACTTGGTATATCATTAAAATTATATATCATTAAATGGAGAACTAGGAGGACTAATTTGTTTTTTTAGGGAACTTTAGTGAAATAATTTTAATTTCAGGAACTTTAAAATAGGATACCAAGTCCCCCAAGCCAGGACTATTTGGCAGCCCTGTAGTTAGGATGTAATTCAACTGCATAAAAAGTTAATATGAAATTTTTATAATCAATGATTACTAAGTATTAACCAGTCACTTTTACTTATTTAATACAGGTAATTTATACAATTGGACCCTAATATATTTTATTTTTAGATAAATTTCCAAGGAATTAACGTAGTTAATAAATTTTAAAGCCCTGGACAGCTTTTACAATTTTTGTTGATAGAGTGAATTAAGATTTAGGCTTAAAATATAGTAGCACCCTTACGATCCCTTAACCTTATTTCCTATCCGATCCTTATCGTAAGAACCACAGTCTGTATAATATATTTTCTCAAAAGCAAGTATTTATTTCATTTTAACTGTTAAGTTGCAGTTGACTTTAAATGAATGGGTTTTGAGCATTTTCTATCAGAAAGGATAATTTTACGAAAACTTCTTATAAATTTCAGGTGTAACAAATACATGTTTCGAGAATATCTATTTGTGCTAAATTGACAGCAATGTCACCCTTTACATGTCAATCGTCTTTACCATTGTGCAAGTAACTTTACGTAATACTGTGTTTGATTTCCATGTAAAGAGAAAAATGGAATGCAATATAGAGCAAAGTTGACAAAATGTTTAGTAAAATTATGAACCATTAATAGAAATTTAAAAATATTAACGAAGTTTACGGAAATAAGTGTATGTGCAAGTCATTACCTTATATCCGTTCATTTTCCTAAATAGACATTTTAAAGAAACTTTTCTTGAAATTTTATTCTTACACCTACACAATAATATGCTTGAATAGTGCACTAACACCCTTTTATAAGTAAATTTATACATTCATTTACATTTACAGTAGCACACACTTTACCAAATACATACCATTATACTCAGAATAGCATATTTAATGTTAGTGCGTTCTTTTATTGTAAGAATAACAGTGGAGTGCATAAATTAATAAACAAATTGTTCTTCACAGTTTTGTTTATATCTTTGCTGTTGAAGAATTGATAAAGTTGAGAAAGTCTTATTGCTAAAGCCAAAGCCAGTTTCACAGAATTGGTTTGTCATGTGTGATAATTTTAATTATTCAGAAAAGGAATTCATATTTAACTTATTTGCCACAAATTACTAGATTTGTCGATTATAATTGAAATCAATCTGTGAAGCCAGCTTAATATTATAATTTTATAACACAGTTTAATCATTTATAGATGGGTACACATTTATAGAACTATGGGGAAAAGCGCAAATCTATACTACAACATTTAATCATATGCTAATGGAGAAGTTGTATTGTAATAACTAACAAAAATGCTTTATGCACTTATTAATAAAATTAATAATAAAAATTTGATTGCATCAAAATTGATTATCTAAAAATCATTTTTTTACATGCAATGACATCCTACATTTAATTCTTTCTAGAATAGTACAAGTGAATCACCCTTGAAATTTCATGCAATCACTAATTTCTAATAAAAGTCACAGACTGTGTGAAAACAATACCTCTTTAAATTAGATAGCTTATGGAACTTCTCCCTAAATTTTGTGATTTTTAAGACCAATTTTCATCACGCTTTTTGATGTTACAGAAATTACTAGATATAGGTGAATGAAAATCGGCCTTTAACTGTAGATTTAGTACTTAAGCTTCCATTGCTGGTTTAGGGGAAGCTTCCTTTTGCTGTTTTAAAGATTCTTTTATTACGAAATCTTTGGCGTAGTCTACACAAACAGTGTTGTGTTTAGATGCGAGATGTTTTCGCATACGAAATTCTTCAACAAAAGGTTTGCCACATACACGGCAAATGAATGGTATCATTCCATTACGGACACATTTATGTTCTTGAAGAATTTTAGCAGATGGAAATCTTTGTAAGCAAAATTTACACTTGTACGCATATCTCACTGAAAATTAAATGATAATAGATTAGTGAAATATATATATTATATATATATTTATATATAATAAAGCAATTCCGATGTACAAAGAGAGAAACAGTTCATCTAGTATGGTAGTCTAGTTTTGGTTAATTTAACTCGTATTAGATTCCCATTTATGTTTACTTTTTCTAAGACACGCACTGCAATAGAGATTTAAGGTATTCAAGGAGGAAAATTAGGAAAATTATTAGATGCGACCGGGGATCTAACCCACGTTTCAAGATTTGTACTCTGGCGTGTCTATCAATACACCATCGTCCCAACCACCGGCTCCTCTGCAAATTTTTCTTTAAATGCGCTACTATAAATAGGATTTAAGGTGTTTTACTATCTTTAAGGACCGTTAGAACAGCTGTCACTCCAACAGATTCATACCTAAAGTCAATGTATATATTCAATATAACTAAAGATAATCGGATCCTAAATTAAACATATCGTTTAATCGACTGGACATGCAAATTAAGGAACGTGTCGTGTATTAATTGAATTAATTAATACAAGACTCGAAATACTAAATTTAGATACGACAGACAACTAGAGATTGAAGGTATTTAGTAAGGAATGGGCACAATTTTAGGAAAAATTTTAGAGGCGACCGGGGATCTAACTAGGGCTTCGAGATTTGTACTTTGGCGTGTCTATCAATATACCATCGTCCCGACTTTCAGTTACTCTGCAAATTTATCTTCAAATGCGCCATTATAAATAGGATTTAAGGTATTTTACTATATTTATGGAGCGTTAGGATAGCTGTCAATCCGACCTAAGGTCGAAAATACATCGTTTAATCGACTGGACATGCAAATTAAGGAATGTGCTGTGTATTAATTAAAATTAATTAAAAGACGGCTTAAAATACCATATTGTGGAACGACAGACAACTAGAGATTGAAAGTATTTAAGAAGGAATGGGTACAAGTTTAGAAAAATTCTTAGAGGTGTTGGGGGATCTAACCTGGGCTTTTAGATTTATACTCTGGCGTGTCTATCAATACATCACTGCTCCGAACTTCCATTCCTCTGCAAATTTCTATTCAAATGTGCCATCATGCCACTATCCATAGTGGCATATTTGAAAAGAAATTTGCAGAGAAGCCAGAAGCTGGGGCGGTGGTGTATTGGTATATACGCCAAAGTACAAATCTGGAAGCCCGGGTTCGATCCGCTGTCGCTCTAAACATGTTTCTAAAATTATGCCTATTCCTTCTTGAATACTTTCAATCTGTAGTTGTCTTTCGTACCGCAATATGGTATTATAATCCTTATATTAATTAATTTTAATTGATACACGACGTATTACTTAAATTTCACGCACTGAAATAGTTTGGCAGCGGCAAGGATTTGGAATGGTAGATGGCAAATGAAGATAAAAACATAACATGGTAAAAAATGTCAATGAGCTGGCATCTAAGTGGTAGTTACCAATATCGTGCCGGACCTTTACCATCTGAATCGGTGTAAACGTGATCATCAGAGAATAGGGATATTCTTGCATTGCTCCAAATTGCTAATCTAAATCGTAAGTGTAAAATACACGTAAAAAATACACCGAGTTTACCGATCGTGGGAGAAGCATACAAAATATATTATTTAGGATGATTATAAAGGATGATTTAAATCTTGCAATAAAATGTTTAAAGTTTTTATCATACGAAGAAGCTAAAATTTCTTTTCTCAAATAACATGGAAAGTTACTTTCCATGATTAACAAAATAGAGACAAACTACAAAAGGTGCCTCCACTTACAACTGTATGTAAAGTTGGGCTAATGCTATGTTTACACTTTAAGTGATTGATTGAACGGTAGGTGTTATTTTCGCCAAATCATGCGCTAAAATAATAATAGTTTCAGGAATTATGAAGTCATTCGCTTAAAATTATTTAAGCAGTAGAACTTTAAATATAGTGCAAAGTTGTTTTAATATACATTTTACGATTTAATTTTTGGCTATCTTTATTATCTATTTTATTAAATTCGACTAATATTCCCATCAGAATTAATTTCCATTTTTGCACATAAAAGTATTTCTGACTCATACTTTACTGCTGACATTCTCAAGTTGATGAAATTCAAAGAATTTTTTATATAATATGATTTTATTAGAAATAAATCAAAATAGCTTATACAGACGTATAAGCAGTCGATCAAAAATACATATAATATAATTAAATGAAATTAACAATATAATGTGAACAACAAAAATAATGGGAAATTTAATGCAAATAAACAAATAAGACAAATAATTGGAAATGCAACATTTAAATAAATAAGTATAGTTGAATTCAAACTAACATGGGTATGACTAATATTTAAAAACATATGAATTGAGATCAAACGACGTATGTATAAATTAGATTATAAAATTAAATTTTTGTTCAACACTTTATCAATAGGCATGGTAGTCGTAATTTACAACTGGGCTTGGAACTTTAATGCTGTAACGAAACTAGTTAATTGTTTAAATGTATTTATTTATATTCATTAAATTACAGATATTTATTTACAGGTACTTACTAAAGTATTTATTTGATAGTATACTAATAATAAATGTTTATATTTCTATTTATTTATAATAAGTTTATGCAATGCAAGATTCTAAGTAAAACTAAAAACGAAAGGAGTCTAAATTGCTATTTATATGAAAGGAGAATGCTAAAAAATTTCGAGAATAGTAAAAAATAAAATTAGTCATAATGTTGATGTAATAAATTCCAATGTCACGAATCATTGCTGTGACCTTCAATTTATTTAGATAGCGGTTATAGTATTGAGTCATCCGTGATTACACCATTTATTTCAGTTCTAAGGAACCTTCTGGCGAGTTTTATTAAATGTTCTGAAATATTTTAAGAAATTGTTTTCAGTATTCTTAATTTTGTTACAATACTTAATCTAAAAGATAAAATTGTGATCTTTTTAAATCATATTAAACGTAATGTCGGTCTGCTCCTAAATGTTAAAAGGTAGAGAACTTTATAGTTTTGAAAAAACTGTTTAAATGGTAATAGAATTAAGCAATAATGTTGGCAAATATTAACTTGGAAATTTTAGGTTAATAATGACGTTTATTTAAGAATATAACATACGTTTAATGTCATGGTATTAAATGCACAGCAGAATTGTGTTATTATAACTATCTTTATTTAACACGTGAAGTTTGTTGAAAGAAATATATTATTACGTTGATGAGTCATACTCAAGTTAGTTTGAATCCTATTTAACAAGTTTAAACAACTTAAATTAATAGAAGGAATAAGATTTTCTGCACTTATCACGTATGTACATGATGCACAATTATTCTGTTTAGCTAATGGTTTATGTAATGTGAGATCGAATCTGCAAATAAAAAAAAACAAGAAGCGAGAATTTTACACTTTGATTTCACTTAAAATTTTTGTTTGTACATACAACAGAAGACATGATTGAAGTATGCAGGCAATAACGATGACAGACAAACTTGAATTACTTAAGAATAATGTACATGAAACAATAGCGACAGACAAATTGAACTGTTTATTAATATATAAGAACCCGTGAAGATGTGCATGCATATACATACCTATTCTCATGAACAATTACACTAATTGTAAGCAAAACTCAATTTATGATAGAAAATGCAATTTACACAAATAAAAATACGAAGGTGGTTCGCATACTATTATCCATTTGTGCTGTATGGAGCGATGGCGAATAAAGTAACTGCCGGTCAAGGTCTAACGCTTTCAGTTGTATGTCTGCTGTCTATGTGCGAAGTTTCGTGTTATACTCGTTGACTCTGTTGTTTCTTTGAGTGTTTATGATGTTCGAGAAAATAGATAACGCTGTCACTTGTGGCGTTAGGGCTGTAGTTAGACTTCTCAACGCAAGAAATTGTGATCACCGTCAAATTGACGACTACGTCTGCTGTATAGTGATGTCATTCTCCTCCGTGATAATGCCAGGGCTCATACGACTAGGAAATAACTCTATAACTTGAATCTGGCTCCTTCAAATTTTCATCTTTCTACAAAAATCGTGGATTTTTGGCAGGAACGAAGTTTCAAAGTAATGAAGAACTGAAAGAAGGTGTGATTACTTATCTCAATGGACTGGCGACGGAGGACTGTGAAGCAGGGATACAAAAACTCGTCACACGTTATGAAAAATGCTTAAATTTGCAAGGCGACTATGTAAAGAAGGTGTCTTAGATATGTATTTTACAAATAAAGCGTTTATTATTTTAAATATTAAGTAGATATTTTTTAATTTTGAAACGGCTCTCGTAGATTCTGATATTTGTTAATAAAATTATATGCATTGGAGCGTTAAAATTACCAATTATTGTAGGTTATGAATATTGCATAATTTTGGTTGGTACTTTAACACACCCAAGAAAACAACGATTGCACAAGTGATATTTTTGTCAATTTAAGCTAACCTAAAGAGCAACAATATCGAAGCAAAACATAACATAGTATTTTATTAAATATTTAAACAAAAATCTACACAAATCGCTAAAAATGTTTGGTATTTACTTCAAGATGCTTTTGAACGTGTCTTTGATTTTTGTTGCGTTATAAATGGCATTTTTAAACAAATTGTAAATTAATTAATACATATATTAATTATTTAATGACTTTTAAACTCTGCCAGTAATTAAATTTGCATTCTGTTACTAGTTTGGCTGTATGTTAAGTAGCGTCCAAACATGATGCACAAACAGTCTACTCTAATTGAAAATTTTAACGATCTTTAGGTATTTATTCAATTTAAATTTTTTTGATGTCATATGTGAATAAACATAATATAAAGTTAAACAACTGAAATTTTGCAGAAAGGATCTTTTGTTTTAGGAAGGCAACATAATTGTCTAATACATCTATCTACAAGTTAACTTTGTAACAATGAGTAATAAATATGTTAAAACATTAACAAAATTGAATATATTTCATTTAAAGAATCAAACATTGAATATGTATTTACTTTACCATACATACTACAATAAAGTATTTGAATCAGGGAGAAAATATTCAGAATTTGATAAATTTACGCGTTTTAAGATCTCGCAAGCCTAGAATAGCCATTTCTAAAATATATCTGTGTATCTTAGCTCAAAGTTTATGTATGATCTATCTCAAAAACTAATAAGGATCTGAAAACCAAATTTAATTCAATATTTCTATACTCTTTAACGATATCGTGACCACATGGTTACATTATTTTTGAACGAAAACTTCGCACAAAATAACATGTGATCATTTAAATTCCAGTCCTCTGTGAGCTATAAAATTTTTTCGTAGAGCGTAACTTAGACACACGCATGCCAACCAAAGGCAAATTATATGTCAATAAATTTGGTGGGAAGAACTTTATTATTAAATTAAATTCTCGAAAACGTGTAACGGTAACGCGCAACAAGACCGAAGAAAAAGAATTATAAGGAAGAAATTAATTCGTAAGTGTTAACGCTACAAAAGGAATAGCAAGAAAAGGCACACGACTCGCTCAGTTTAGTGAGGAGAGACGGAAGTGGGAAGTGGAATTAATTGATAGTAGGTTAGATCCTAAATTGAGGAACGCAGAAAAAAAATAAAGTAAGTTGAGTGCCACGTTTTTGCTGCTATAAATATATATATATATATATATATATATATACCGGATGGGGCATTAGTGCTTCGGCCTTCCATAGCTCCGGTGCTATTATAGGTAGAGATTTTAAATTTTCACAATGTGTTCAAGAGGTAAATAGACACTTTCTAAAATTATTTCTGATTATACAGGGTGTTTTAGAAAAAAGTGACACAGTGGAGTTCAATTTTTTTAAATCGCACACCCTATATATTTTTATTTTTTGGTATGACTTTTCATGATCGTTATTTATATTATAGATTTTAGTGCTATCCAGTTAGTGGTTTTAAAGATGCACATTTTTCTGTAAAATAAACTACAAGTGCCGTCCTCTCATTAAAAAATCACTACATACACAAAACTGAAGTTTAACAAATTTTAATGTAAGTAGCTATTCCTGAAGGTTTGGAGATACTTCTGTTCAAATTCCGTGGCCTTATTGCATACAGGATGTCTTGAATTAATTTTTAAAAATAGACAACTTCAGTTTTCTCAATTTTTTCAAATAGAACACTCTATAGTGTTTCAGGATCCGATGCAAAACTAAATTTTTCGTCGATTGATATAGGAGTTCCCTATACCTATCTTAAGTTATTTTCGAAATATTTAGTAAAATTTAGGTACATTGTAATACTAAATTAAACTATCCGTAAGAAAAGAAAAGAAAAGTGAAAAAGAAAAATCTTCATGCTATAGTAGGTCTTCGAAATGTTGTCCATTTTCTTGCAAACACATATTAATTCTTTCGAAAAAATTCCTTTGGACACTTCGTAACATTTCTGGTGTCACACTTTGGAAAGCATTTATTATTCTTTCACGCATATTGTCA
>JAHWXV010300926.1:0-10680 GCA_024586415.1 Phrixothrix hirtus | reverse complement strand
TTTAAATTGAATTACTAGCAGTTTAGGGGCAATTTAACATTACACACGCTTCTGTTATCACATCGGCTTGAAGGTCCTCGCGCGGATTATGCGCGTTATTAAAATCTGACACCTTACAAAGGATTTATGGCAAGTTGGCATTCAATTAAATAGAAAATGAAAATTTAAACATAAATAAAGTTTTAGTAATAGTACCTACTCTGGAAAATTCTATTAATAATTGTTGGATGCATAGACATTTCTTAAAATTTCGTAAATATACTGAAAGAAGAAAAATGTTCAATTCTTTATTTTGATGTTAAATATTAAATTATCCATATTACAAAATGTTGTCTTCTTCTAAATCTAGATTAATTTTCATAATTCAATTGTTCATAAGTACATTTATGTAAAATGAGTAATTTAAATTCAGAAAATAACAGCATGTTGAAATACCAATAATTTAATACTTAACATCAAAAATAAATTTACTAACCAAATTAGAAAAAAACGGCGATCTAACCCGAAGCAAAAAATAATACTAATTTGTAGCCTACTATAACTAGAACTAAGAAATCACCAAACTATTTTATTTATATATAATGTGTTTCAAATGTTTTTGGTCCACACAGAATTTAAGAAAAAGAAATTAACCGAACGTTTTTATTTTTCAATTTTTATACTTTACATTTTAAAAACGTTTATTACATCTGTGTATTAAAGTTTCTGAACTTTTATAAAAATACACAGGACACATTGCTGTAGAATTATCTGAAAGCATAGGAATGCTCTCCCTTGTAAATCGCTTGAGGTCAGGTCTGGGCTAGAGGTGACCTAATTCCTTTTCTATAGCAACCTTTGGAACATATGTTATAAGTGGGTTGCATTACCATATTTATGCTAAGAAGCTCATGTAAAATTTAAAATAGTACTGTTTCTGAACAACCTCATGTTGCTCCTAAGCTTTTTATGTTTATTCGTCCGTTCTTCAATACTCCTTGCACTATTTTCATCGATAGTTGCTTCTACATGCCTTTCTGGATGGGGTCCGCCTTCAACGGATACTCTTCCTAAACATAGTTGTTGTGACCATCTTTTCTCGGTGGAATAAGAACGAAATATCATCTTAAATAGCATCCAAATCTGTTAGACTTCTGTTGCGCTTTTCTCTTCGTTTATTAAGCATTTTATCATTATCGCCACTCGCTAATAAGTTTTACACAACAGCAGATATTCTTGAAACTCTAGCTAATGGATGAGCGAGGGATGGTAATAAAGTGTTCCCCACGTAAATGGCAATATTATGCTAATTATTTTTTTATATTTTTAAAACTCCTTTCTTTTATTGGTGACGCTGGAAATTTGAGAGAAATCTGCATTTTTGTGAGTTGCTCTTCAATTCAACCATGTTATAAGTCTGTATTGTAATGAATAATATTTAGATGAAAATTTCGAACAATCCAGAAATATTAGAAGATATCAATAATGTTTTGTGTCACCCTGCTTCTACATACACAGTGATAAAAAAATTGATGACTGACTGCCAACGTGACCAAACAAGCATTTAGGGTGAGTATCAGTTAGGGCTCACTGATTTTCGCTGCTCAAGGAATGATCTCCAAAATAGACAACATGGTGATTGAAAAACGAGAGTTCAAATTATGCAAAGTAGGTAGCATTAGTATTTCAAAAGAGTAGGTGTGTAACATTACCATATGGGTATTAGAAATAATTAAGTTGTCGGCGAGGTGGGTTTAGTCACAAAGGAGCAAAAACGTGTGCGCATGCAACTGTTGTAAAATTATTAGACCATTTCCAGAAAAATCTGTCAGATTTTATGGAACGATCTTTTGCCATCGATAAAAAGTGAGTTCATTACTATACCTCTGAAACAAAACTTCAAGTTAACCACTGGACATAGCTAATATTTGCGACCAAAAAGAGCTCTTGTACTATGAAGCTAGCAGTAGTAAATCGATTGTGTTATTTTTTTGGGACGCACAGAGGATCCTGATAATTTATTACCATTCAGAGGGGAAAACAAAAGATGAGGAACAATATGCTAATATTTTGGATAAGTTGAACTAAATAACCTTAGAAAATAACCTGTTTCAGCATGTGAAAGGATTATCTTTCACCACGATAATGCATATTTACACACCAGTGTCGTTTCAGTGGTTAAAATCCATGAAATGAAATATGATTTGCTTTCACAGCTGCCTTACCCAACTGATTTAGCCGCTGCGGACTATCACCTATTCCCGACGCAGGCAGAAGTGTTCCCACAATGAGGGAGTCACAGCCACCGTAGACGGTTTCTTTTTGAAATGGAAGGAAAGATCACCCGCGATGAGGAAAGATATTGAAGCATCGTTGGAAAATAATTGCCGTTTCATGGTTAGACCACCGGCTTGTTATCTTGCTTTGTATTACTGCACCTTTGGGGGTAAATTCTCGCTTCAGCGTTACAAAATATAAAATGTGAAATTGCCGACATGAAAATGTCAAAGCACCTTACAATATGTGAGACCAAAAACTTTTTAAGTTAGTCATGCAGATCTGCATACAAAAATGTACCAAAGGAAACCGGAATTTATTATAAAAACTAATTAATTTACTTGCACATTTTAAAACTTCAGTCGCCTCCAAACTACCCATTTAAAGCTATAGTTTTGTTGAAACGTTTTTTCTGCTGTTTAAGACATTTTCTAATCTGTTCGGTATTGATGCCTTTTAATACTCCTAATGTGTTTTGTTTCACCTTATCAACATCAGTAAAAGATTCTTTTCTAAGCTCTCTTTTCATCTAACGAAGTAAAATAAAGTTTCACGGAGCAAAGTCTTGGGAATAAGCATGGTATCACAAAGGTCATACCAGTTTTGATCAAAAACTCGTTTCATTCCCAAGTTTACCGTTACAATTTTCTAACAGGAAGTTCAAGTCACCTCTACGGTTTCACCAATAGTTTAACGGCGATTTTCTAGAATAACTTAACGAACTTTCATAATATTCTCAAAGTTCAGAGCGAGGTTGATCATCAATTGTCAAAAGGAAACAAAACTTTATAGCTGTAGATTATTCGCGTAAATCATCCATTACGAGGCTGACGAAAAATTATACAACTTATAGAAAGAAATTACCGGAACCAATCTTCTTTGGCAACGTCGGCAGACTGATATAGAACCGTTCCGTAAATATTCACGTAGCGGCGGGATGCAAAGTTGTACTATAAGCGCTCCACTCTTCACAAAACTATTTCAGTTTATTTTAGTCACCTTCTCATATGTACATTTTTACTTCCAATGCATAATCTTTTTGATAGTTTCCAATTTGATCCGTTTCCTACCTCTACATATAATACGTTAGGAAATATTTCATTTTTAATGTTATATTATCTTTTATCGTATTATGATTTATACATTCCTCTTTTATTTTATAAATTGGTTTTAAATTAATTTTGTGTGATATATATGTCTATTAAGGATTTTCATACAATAAGCTTTTTATATTTCTTTCCTTATTTTATGAATGCGCGATGATAATTAGGCGACATTCAAATACAGGGCAATACTACACTAACTATTAGTGTAACATTTTAAATTTCATGTTTAGATTGAAAATATAACTTCAATCTGACAAATAGCTTGTTGATAGCAGCTTCGCAAAGTAAAAGCGTTTATGTTTGTTTTGTTATGGATAATATTGAGAAATATGCCACTACTAAATTCCTGAATATGAAAGGTTTAAGAAGTGTAGCTATTTTTGAAAAAATGCAGAATGTTTTGGATGATTCTCTTTGTTCATACACGACTATAAAACGTTGGGTTGCTGAGTTCAAGCGTGACCGCGCAAGCGTGTAAAATGAACACCCGCCGGGACGCCCTAGATGTGTGACTATACCACAAGTGCTTGCAAAAGTCCACCATATGATGATAAAAGACCGGAGATTAAAATTTAGAAAAACTACCAGTACTGTGGGTATTTCAAAAGAGCGGTTTTTCAATACTGTAACACAAAAATTAGGCATGAAAAAGCTATCTGCAAGATGGTTGTCGCGTTTAATCTCGTTGGAGCAAAAACGAGTGCGGGTTCATCTGTTGTAAGAACGTTTCCACTGTTTTCAAAAGGATTCACGTGATTTTGTGCAAAGATTTATTACCACAGCTAAAACATGGGTTCACTAATATACCGCAGAAACGAAACTGATATCTAAGCAGTGGACAAAACCAAGTTGTTCAGCACCAAAGGAATCCATTACAACGAAGTCTACCGGAAAGGTAATTGGGTAGGTTTTCTGGGATGTTAACGTAATTCTAATGGTTGATGATCTTACAAATAGGCAAAAAATATATAGTAAATGCGATGCTAATCTTCTGGATATGTTTAACAAAAAAATTCGCGAAAAAAGGCCAGGGGCAGCACGTAAAATGGTCATTTCTTCACAAGATAATGCCCACCCTCACACCAGTATCGTTTCAGTGGCGAAGAATAACGAATTAAGATATGATTTACTTCCCCTGCATTCTTTCGGCTTCGCTCATCAGACTTTCACCTATTTCCCAAATTAAAAAAATTCCTAGTGGGGCAAAGATTTTCCACTGGTGAGGTTAAAGTCGCGGTAGATTCCTATTTTGCTAGACTTGAAGAACATTTCTTCCGTGGCAGAATTAAAGCATTGAAATGTCGTTGGAAGATATGTATAGAACGTTTAGGAGATAATAGGTTTTTGTAAGGGCATTACTTTTCTTTCATCCTTAGGTCGTCTTTGTTTTTATATTTACGATTAACATCAAATTAGATTTGATATTAAAATACTTTTTATATAAATTCGTCTTCGATTAAGCGTCAAGTTATGAAAATATTATTTTCTATAACCACAACTAATATTGATATTAAGTAATTATTTTTATATTAAAATACCTCATCGGGATTTTACTATATGCTTTAAAACGTCAAATTTGAGACATTGTTAAGGGTTTACTAAAACCCGAATGTTTTCACATTCTATAATAGCTCAGCCGTAATATGAATTTTAAATTTGCGAATAGAAAGAATTTTTGAACTATCTTTAAAAAGTGTTTTCCGACCCAATGGACTACTACAGGAGAAGAAATTCACGTTGTAGTTTGGTTATGCACCCTAATATGTTTTAATTCAATTTTCAATGCATTTACGGCAACAGTATTTTTAACGTCAAATCGTAACTGCATTTAATTTTACCGATTGGATTTTAAACGTGAGAGGTTGTAGTTGAATTAAAATTTAATTAGAATAGCAGTTCATACTATGGAAATATTAACATTGTTCCATAAATTTATAACATTATAAAATCTTTCAAGCTTGAGTTATCTTATTTTGTAGAAATTCCTACAATTATTCTTACAAAAGCTTGAACACTCAAGACTTTGTAGGCATATATAGGAGCAAAAATTTTATAACATTGTATATAATAATGTTTTATATATTAACTAACTTAACTTTACAGTACCACCCGAAGCAAATTATTTCAATAAAGAGTTCGTGGCATGTCTCTGAAAATGATAAAATGAAAAACTTAACGGGAACAGTTTCCTTAATAAGTCCGTTTGAGGGATATAATAAAGGTTTACTTATTTGTAAAGTATATGTTACAAATACGCGAACTTTAAGGGGTGCAGCAGATCTTGACTTGAATCATAAAAGATATACAGCAAGTGTAGAAGGTCATTTTAAGCAAAACTTATAAAATATTAATTTTATAATTTTGTTTTAGGATACTATCACAAATTTTTTAATAATATGTTTGAGTTTAACTTAACAACACCGATTGAAAAATATAATAGGTTAAGTGGTCAGCTTGGTTTAATCGAAGAACGGAAGCATTTAGTAGCATTATTAGAATTTCCTAACGGAACAATTGGCATTGAACTGAAATTTTTAATTGAAAGTTTAGAAAAATTTGATGTTAAGTTATATGCGGCTACTCCAATAGAAATTCTTCAAGTAATATTATTAGTAGGAAAGTTACAACCAGATATGGTAAGTTAATTGAAATTGTATTAGTTACAGGAATTGATTTTCATAGAATTTCTAAAAAAATTAATGTAATTAATTTTTTAGATCGATTTACGGTTGGGTTGGAATTCGTTACTTGCAGGCTTTTTTGGAGTTTGGCATTATGCTAATATCACAGATTTCGAATACACATACAGGATTTACACTCCTATTGAAGGTTTTGAACAAAACGGCATCGTTGCTAAACTTATATTCAAAGAAGGCTTAGACTTTGAAGTTTCCGTCAAGTTGGCCGAAAAGCGGGTTAGTATACAATTAAAGTATTCCAATCTTTCAGCTAAATTCGGATTTATAATTTACCTAAATTGAGATACTTGGATATTCCGGTTATTTTACAACCCATTCATTCACAAACTTCATCGCTTAGGGCTATCGATCATAAAAATGTAAAATGGAAACTGGAAGTACTTGACTTAAACCATCAATATTTATAAAATTTAGTTATAACAAAATTACACTTTTAAACTTTTAAACTTTACTAAATTTACATAACATAATTTTATTTTAAATTACAAACAATGATTATGTTTGCTTTAGACCTAGAAATATACATTTTGTTACATTAACAGAGTGCCACGTGTTTCTCTAATTCACTATATTTGTTACATTTCCGGAATTCGTCTGCCTACTTCTCGGATCTTTATAGCTTTTTGTAGCAATATTATATACTTTCAGTTGGGAATTACGGTTGTGGGCCAACCGAAGCCCAAGATTCTAAACGAACTTGGAATCAAGACGCAAGCAATTTATTCGGGAAATCTTGCCGGGGATGCAATTGCAGATTATAGCGATTATGACGATGAAAGTGAAATACAAGAGCCCATCAGTTGGAGTGGCCTTGTTGAGATAGACTCTGTAATTTATCCTACAATGAAAGGCACCCTGGACATTGATCAGAAAGGAACGCTTTATGTCTTGTTGGGAACATTAACGCTGCCTGATGGTATATCAGAGTTTAAGGATGAATTCAAATTTGAAGTAAGTTTATAATGAAAATTTTGTGGTATGCAGTTCAATTTGTATGAATATTTTAATAACTTGTTAACTTATATTCGTAGAACCTACTTACGATGAGCAATCAGTTATACATAACTACGACCTATGATAATTTTAAAATAATATCCTCCAACTTTGATATGGAGGTTATTATGGGAAATCTCTACCAATTACAATTAGATTTTAATTATCAAAATAGAACTCGCTGGATTAAGGTATATAATACAGTATTAACTTCGGTGATATTTTAATTTAGAATTTACAGATGGGCGGATCAGCGTATTATTTTACTGAGGACGAGGACGAAGAAGCTATTCATAATGTAACATTTCACATCCACACACCATTTAATAGCTTTCCCCGCTTAGATTTCTATTCGGTACTTAAGATGGAAGAGACTGCTTACCGATTAAATTTCGCAGTTATTACAAATAGCAGTGATATATCAATAGATGCTGATGCAAAAGTACGTTTCAATTTATTATCCAATCAAAACTATTTGTGTATGGTTTAAATATATTCGTTTTTAAAAGTTTTGTTTCTTTTTTACGCGACAATATAATTAAAAAGTTAAATCTTCGTGAACGAACTAAACATGTATTGTATACTAATAGAAGTCTTTCTTATTTTAAGAAAAAACAATCCACTCACTTCTCGAGTTTATCCACGCAATTTGATATACGAAAGTTATTTAAATATATGCGCACATATTTCCATAGCTTATCCGAATTTACTAACATTTGGGATGCACATGTATATATAACGTTTTATGTTTTGTTGCGCGGGGTGTTATCTCAATTAGTAAAATAATTGTTTTATTGATTATAGATGGATGAAAGCTTGTTAAACACAAATGTTGCTATGCATGCAGCATCACCCCTCATCACCGTTCCTGCGACTAAATTTAATTTAACGAAACACTTTTCGGAAGTTGAAAACAAAATAGAATTACATTTTGACATGGACCGGAATAAACCCACTAAGGTAAGTACGTTTTGTATGCTTACATTCATTTAATTAATAGAATTATCTTACTTTGTGATGCTTGCTTTTCTTACTGTTCTAATTTAATTAAACATTATGTGGAGAAAATGAAACGTTTGGGGTAGGCTTTTAACTTAAATATTTTATAAGCGATATATAATATCCAAAAAAATAATAATCAGCAGTTTTATTTAAAGTATTTAAACATAATAATAAATTACATTTCTAATAAAAACATAAGTGGCTTTAAGTATTAAAAACAAAGGTATGATAAATAACAAAAATTTAAGCACCACAACCAATACAGTAGAATATATAGATAAAATAATACAAGGTACGGCACAAAAAACAGAGCTGTTCCCATAAATTAGTGTACGTAAATAATTATTTACCAGTAATGTGATCAGCTTTAAAGTAGTTCGCTTCAGTATTCACACACTACTGCATTCGTTGTTGTCATGACTGGTAACAAAGTTCCCTCAGGAGAATTTTCGCCTGTATACTCTAACAGTAAAAGAATGAGTTCCCTTAATACTAGAATTAATATTAGGAAACAAAAAGTCACAAGGATCCAAATCAGGTGAATAAAGTGAATGCTCCATCACAGTAATGTCTTTGCTGGCTAAAAACTGCTTCACATGTATGGCTATTTATTACTCCACAACTGTGACTCTAAATCTATGTCTTCGCACAAGTAACAACAGATTCCACTTATGATGTATTTTGCGTGTCTGCGCACACGTGTTTACGGAATTGTTTTTGGTCTTAGGACAGAATCTTTCGAACAACCTTCGCTCACACTTTTATCATGTACAATTCCTCAGTTAAAAGCTAAAACTCGCCGAACAGCTTCCCCATCCATGTTAACCACTGAAGCCACAGCACGAATACTTAATTTTCAGTTACCTTTGAAAATGTTTTGGTCCTTAACCGAAGACCTTGGGTGCCCCGAATATTTATCATCCTTCACACTGTCCCTTAACCTTCGAAAACCGTTTATTCCATTCAAATATGCATGTCATAGACAAAATGGCATCCCCATAAGCCTCTATTAACATTTGAAAAGCTTCTGTGGCAGATATAATAAGTTCTACAAAAAATTTAATCTGGAATGACGTCACCAAAACAGTTGCCAACTCTACTATTTTTTCAAATTATACACTCAATCCCGTTTTTTGTCACACTTCATAAATCAATAAATGCAAAATAGTTTATTATTGTCGTATAATGAGAAGCAACTAATCTTTTCTTGAAATTGTGGTCACATTCAGGCAACGCGCTGCAGTAACCTCTTCAATACTTCAATGTAGAATGGATAACTAAGTGTTCTTCCTTAGGCACAAATTCATTATGGATCACGCCCTGCTTTCGAATAAAGTAATCTATATGATTTAAACTTTTCGTCTTTGTGAACTAAATTGTTTGGACTTCGGGGACGATTTTCCAGTACATTAAATGTCTGCCGTTTTGTCTCAGAATCATATTGAAATACATGTGATTTGTCACCAACGCAAATGCTGTTGAGAAAATTCGCATCGTTGCGATAAGTCTTAATAAAGACGGCGAATAATACTACACATCTCTCTTTTTGTTCATCCGTACAGCTGTGGAGCGCAAACTTTGTGCATTACTTTGGTTTTCCTAAATCTTCATTAGAACTATGTCGTATCGTGTTTTTATTTATCTTTAACTCTTCTGCCATCCTCGAGAGGGTATTTGGTGATCTTTTGCCACAATTTCAAGAACTTTTGCGATGTAATCTGCATCATCTTAAACATTCACATACTCACCTAGAAAAACGTTTATATCATTCAAATACACTAGTACGACATAGTGTTACTACCGAACACACTTTTAGCATTTTGTCAGTTTCTCTTGGACTTATCCCTAACTTAAAACAGAATTTAGTATTCACTCCTTGCTCCATGATGACTGCCGTAAACATAATTTGCTCAGAAACAAACAACTGCACAATATTAATTGTACAGCCATCTGTTTGAAAAAGTGTGAGCTATTATAGGCTGCTATACTTTTAGTTCAATATCACGCTATTCCAGTGATGCAGTATCAATCCAGAAATTAAGTTAATGGTTTCCTGAACTGGCGCTATAGTGCTACTGCTGCATAGCACCAGAACAGGAAATTTTGATGTATCAGTTTTTTCTCGATGTAACAAAAGGCGCGTGTGTGCGGCAATAAATCCATTTTTATGATGTTTAGTGTAGGGAAAACGGCGGATTTTACATTTGTGCAGCATCGCATGTCAAATTTTGTATAAATCAGTCAAATCCACTATTGAAACGTTTCACCAAATTAAGGAAGTATCGACGATAAATCTTTGAAAACCATGCCATTCATGAAACACGTCGCTGGCTCACCACTACCATTCACAAGAATGAATTAACGTCAGATTGACTTCGTTGATAGAAAAACTAACACATCACACTTCACCCCTATCTAATATCGGCAGCAATGCATAGTAGTGTCACTATACTAACATGCGATCACTTAAATTTCAATTATCTAATGCAAAATTATCTAATAATAGTTAAGAAATTGTTTTTATGAATTGTTGCTGTAATTGCGTTAGAATAAAACATCATAATATATATATATATATATATATATATATATATATATATATATATATATATATATATATATAT
>JAHWXV010300899.1:0-12539 GCA_024586415.1 Phrixothrix hirtus | reverse complement strand
AAAATATATATATATATATATATATATATATATATATATATATATTTATATACAGGGCTATTAGTGAGTATTAACGACCCTGAATGTCCCAAATAGGCAACCCAGTTTACACTTTCAGATTTCACGATTCCAATACATATATACCGTATTTGTCATATTTCCAACTGTTAATAATTAAGTTGTAATATTCAAACTATTATGAGTATAATAAGTTACTAGTAAAATTGGTATTCACCTTTGTTAAAGAAACTTTTTTAATAAAGCATAAAATAGCAGGATATAAAATGAAAACGAAATTAACTGGAAAGAAACCAATAAAAGTGTTAATTATCGATAAAATAAACACCTAATGTAAATTTTGGTCAAAATATCGACCTCTGACTCTTAAGCAGGCTGCAGTTCAAATCAAAAACAATCGTTGTACACGCCGTAAGGTTTTTTGGTCTTATTTACCTACAAGATTCTGTAATCCTTTGCTTTGTCATTAACATTAGCAAGCGGAGTTCAAAACACTTGATGTTTTAGCACACCCCAAAGGAAAAAATCTAAAGGACTGATATCGGGGCTTCGTGGCGGCCATGGATTAATCGAACCCCTTCCTGTCTATCTATTTTCAAATTCAGTTGATAAAGATTGCCGGACGTTTTGATGGAAATGAGGCAGTGCACCATCTAACTGGAACCACAAATTTTGGCGTGTATGAGGGCGCACATCTTCTAGAAATAACGGTAACTCGTTTTGCAAACAATTTAAAAACATTTATCCATTTAACACCCCTGGAAAGAAGTACGGTCCAATAATATGCTCTCCTAAAATTCCACACCAAACATTTAAGGAATAAATTGTTTGAAAGTATGCTACTCGCGTCCACTTTGGATTTTCTTGGGAGTCATAATGACAAATTATGCCTATTAATACAACCGTTATTTGTATATGCTGCTTCATCTGAAAACATACACTTGCTTAAAAAATCAGGGTCATCTTGAACTTTTTAAAGTATAAAATTACAAAATTGTAATCGTTTGTCAAAATTAGGCTATTTTAGTTCTTGCACTAGCATTACATGGTATGGATGAAGACTGGCTTATTTCAAGATTTCTAATAACCGAAGTTTGACTTATATGGGGATCTTCCGTTACACTGCGGATAACTGCTATTTCATTCTGTTCATTTGTGGCAATTCTTTGCCTAGGTTTTTTAGTAGGAGGTCAATTTTCTCTTAACTGAGTTTCAGGTCTACGAAAAATTTTGTCAGTCGGTGTTCTACATTGTGGATAGCGTTGATGGTACCAAATTTGCGGCAGCAACGGCATTTTTCCGGAATTCACTAAAAATTAAAATCATATTAGTCTTTTCGTTATTTGAATACATCTTCTAATAAATGAATACAATTGGACAATAAACCTCAAGATTAATGACTAGGATGTTTGAACTACTGCGAACGCTTGCTTGAGTAATATAATATTTATGCTTTCAAATAACATTAAAGGTGAACGCCAATTTTAATAGTAGTTCATTATACTCGTAGTAGTTTAAATATTACAACTTAATTATTGACAGTTGGAAATATGTTTGTGTATTGTAATAGCGACCTATGAAAATGTAAACTGGGTTACCTATTTGGGATATTCAGGGTCGTCATTACTCAGTAATAGCCCTGTATATATTTTTAATATGTATTAAAATACTTGTCAAAAATTATACATTTAAAATAATTATCTCAAATAGATAGATTTAAAAAAGTTAACTTGATATATGTAAAAACTATATATATAGTGTTCGACGTCTCTCAATACACACTGTAAGAAAAAGCACATCAACAACGCATATTTATTAAAATTTTAAAATCTCAAATCGCTATCTAGTTTCAATTCCCGTTGAATCTCTAGATGGAGTCGGTTTTTCGTAATACCCTTCCCCGCTAGCGCTTAGATTAGTAAATTTGCTATATGCGTAATGAGACTTGTACAAATTGCTGTTTTAGGATAAATGAGAAAATATAGGTTTGTAAATTTAGTAAACGTGCTAGTACAAAACCTCAGTTTCGTAATGGGTTAGTTTATTTGACGTTTATGATTTAGTTGCTTTGAAAACTAACTTAATATAATCATTTTATTATAATTTTTCGAGTAATCATATGCTCTGTATTAAATAAATAATGGAATATAAATTTGAGGTACCAAATCTTATTACAGTTCTCAAGATGGCAGGTTAGTTTTAAATTTAGTAACAATAAAAAACAAATAAATATGGACATGTGCGAAGCCATCCTTGCAAGCCGGATTACAATATTCGCACTCTAGGGCGAACCTTATTCTATTTTTAGTAGTTTGTTCCCCAACCGGAGCTTTTATAATATATAATGGAATGCCCTTCTTCACTTTTTGCCCACTTTTCCTATGGTGTTCTCGTTGAGACTACTTTTGTGTCCTTCCGTCGGCGGTTCTTAATTTTACACTACAACTTTATTTCAATTTACGCCGGCTGCCTACAAATTCAGCGACAATTCTGTCATTATGTTCTTTTTAGCTTTGTTCTATTGCTCTAGTTGTCACCCAACAGTTGTGTCTGCCTGACTGACTACTTGCTCCAACTTGTGAGTTTTCCACAATTTCTCCATTTAACCCTCATTCTCAGGTTGTAGGTAGTTTTGTTTTCCAGTTTTATTTCACTTGCCCGGACTTCCATAGTATTTTATTTTTTCGCGTCTTTAGCCATGTTTTAGCCGTATAATTTATATTTGTATTCGCCTCGTTTGTTTACTAGTTTCTTAGAAAACCCTTTTTAAATAATCTTGTTTTTAAGGAAACCACTTTCATTATTTGTTTTATTCGTCCAATCCAGTGCTCCGATATTTCTGGTTCCTCTATCGATCTCCAATTCCTCTTTGTTCTTGATAATTCTTTCTTATCAGTTTTCCTTCGTTTAGCACACTTTCTCAAGTTTTAAAATGCTTTAAGCTCATAACTAATACCTTTTTAAGTTAAAACATATTTTCTCTTTTGCTAAACTAATTTTCTATTATTATCACGATCTTTTATAATTAATTTACTTTAATTAATTGTGAGCCATGTTCCACATACTCCTCCTTTCATTGAATTAGACACCTTCAAGCCTTTATATTATTTTCAACTTTTACCTGTACGTCCAAACTCGCTCTCTAAAATTACTGGACACCTAAATAGTGCTGGTATTCAAATGTACAACAACATAGTTGCCCTCAACCCTAAAGTCATATTTCCGCATTAAACCCCTTTATATCAGTAATTCTCGACTTTTACTCTGTAGATGTTTGTTAATTTGTTCATTTTCTCACCCCTCATTCTTATACGTGTGCTTCCTCCTAAAAGCATTCCTACTTTCCTAGTATTTTTGTAGATCCTACAATCTTTAATCTGCTTTATAATGTTATTGCCATTCCTTTCGGCGACTAAACTTATTCACTACTTCTCTATTAAACAAAGTTTTAGGTCCTTTAATCTTTTCATTCCACCTTTTATGTTTAATTTTTTTCCCGGTGCTTCTAGACATTAATATTTACAACCTCTTCCAATAATATTTATACATTAACTTATATTTCCAACATGGTTTCCATCGTTATTTGTCAACTTTCGTTTCACAGGTTGCTCATCTTCGACGTTCTTTACGCCATGCATTCTATTTACCAGCTTTCTTTCACCTTCTTCTTTTATTTTCTCCACCTCCCTCCAATTTTCCTTCTTTTTTACACGTTTTTCACGTATGCGCACAACAAACATACGTGGAACTTCCCACGTATCTGATCTGAATTGTGGTGTTTCAACAGAGAAATATTCTTATATCTGTCTAGTGCTATGTAAGGTCTTGTGAATGGTACCAAAAACTTCGATACTATTTCTTGTCTTCAGTATACTATCCGTAAATTTCTAACTACTACTTTGTCTCCAATGCTAAAAATAACCACCTTTTCAATTTTTGCATTTTGGCTCTTTATATATTTGTCTACTCTTCTCCTTGTGCTTCTTTTTACTTATAATAATTTCTCCTGCGAGGTCAACACTGCTTGGTACTAGGATCTTCATGAGGCGCATAGGTCTTTCTAAGGTCGTCATTGTCGGTATCTCATTTATGAAGCGTTCCACCCAATCCGTATGTACTTTCCCTATAATAGTAATCTTAAGAATTTGACGACTTCTTGGATCTACCTTTCGCTCACATCCCCTTGTGGATTCCTAGTGCTGCAGAATAACTTTTTTATACATCTGCTACACCAATATTCCTTGAACAATTTGTTATCGAAGTGCGGAGCGTGCGTTATTCGTTAATGTTTTCAATGATTTTCCTTTATCTCCTGTAAAAGTTTCAACACATCTGATAAAAGTCAGCGTTTTGCACATGTGTGTTGAATATAAATAGGTATGTTTCGAAAAACCGTTGGTAATTACTAATAGAAACTTGAAACTTCTACATCCAAGTGCGACAGGAAGTCTGTAAATATCATGTCTAAAGCGTAATTTACGAACATGCCTTGGCATTTATTTAAATTCATGTAATTTTTATATTTTCCTAGACTAATTAGTTTGCACTCTTGCAACTTCTGTTCAATTTTGATGAAATCTGGTTTTATATAAAATGTGTCCCTAACAATAGAAAATACTTTTCTTAACTTGATGTATTCAAGTTCCCTATATAGCACCCAAACATACCTTTGTTGTATACAGTTCCCGTTCGTTCATTACTTTATAGTTAATATTTAATCTTTACGAAGGCTTTTCCTTGCTGCTTAATTTAGTACCAATTTAATTGCCAAACAACTTTACTAAATGCACTATTTTCTCCGAAAATTTATATACGAATCGTCGATAATAATTGATTGTTGCTAAGAATCCCCTTAACGTCTTTATATTTTTCCGCCGTGACGAATCCTGTATTTCTTATACCTTTTCGCTTGATGCGGAAACCCCTGATTGATTTAATATACGATAGTATCCTTAAAGAATTCGCACTTTTCTAATTTTAATGTTATCCCGTTGTTATTTAGTGTCTCAATAATAAGCACCACATGTTTATTGTGCTCTTCTGTGTCATTGCTGTAGATAAGTATATCGTCTACGTAAAATATACCGAAACTTTCAGACAGGTCTAAAATTGTTTGTAAAGCTCGTATTGATGCTACTAGATATGACGATAAGCCGAACAGGACACATTAAATTGAAAAATGTGTCCGTCTAGGCTAAAACCCATATACATCCATGACTCTTCTTCTAATGGAATCGGCCAAAACGAGTTCTTTAAATCTAGCTTCAAAAATAAAGAGCATGTTTTGATCTTAATTAAAACAACGTCAACTCCCACAGGTGTTTCATATTATGATAAGTTCGTTAGTTGATTGTACTCGCATTCAGGTTTAAATGTAATTTTCCATTTCCCTTTCTCATTACAACTATTGAGTTAATAAACGTTGTATCATGATCTTTCGATTATTCCCCATTTTAACATCTTCTAAATCGCTTCCTGAACCTTTTCGCTTTTTCGAACTGGTATTGGGTATATTTTCTCGTTAAAATGCCCCTCATTGGTTACTACTAACCTAACCTCATACCCTTTCGCCACGCTTGGTTCTTCATTTCCTCCAATCCCGCTATTTCTTGCTTTTTCTTCAGTATTTCATTGGTTTACGAATTCTGGCATTCTCCTGCCATATTGTCTTTGTTGTCCTCCATGTTTGTAGTATCCTACCGGAGGTTGTTTCACTGCAGCTATGTGGTAATCGTTTCTATATCCATCTCAGATTTTCCTTCCTTCATATGCCTATATTGATTATCACTTTCTTGCGTGTTCTTGGTGAGCCTAAATTTCATATTTTCCATATTCATTCATATCTATCCCATATTATTCTCGTCTTCCAGCTTCTTCCGACTTCCCATCTTGCCTTTCATTTCCCAAATGACACCTCCTTGAGTTCATATTTCTTCCATCTACGCACATGTCGTTCCTTTAAAGTAGTTCTATAAATTTCGCAAATGTAGTAATATACCCTGTACTAATTTTGCATCTAACCTCAATTTTGAAATATTCAGCAAGTTGTTGTATTACTATTCTTTCTCTTAGCGGTGGGCCTAACTGCAAATAGTAATAGTACATTGTAATAGGGCAGCTCTGCCTGATCTCGTGATGTGCTCCAACGTATTTATTTCAGGGATCCAGTTTGGTCCTCTCTTATGGACTATTATCCAAGAAGTATTTTAAGAAATCCTTTTTGAATTTTTGCGTGTTCCCACATTGTTTCCGCACGATCTCATACCATGTTGTAGCGTGCTGTTTAATACTAACCGTATAACGTATGTCTCCACCTAGGCAGTGTGGAGCGTTCTCATATTCCTTTTAATCATTTTGACGTATGCATCTAAGTTTTTCGCTAGCTTCGTTCGTTAGTTGGGGGTAAGGTGTGCTACGTACACACAAATGGGATTTATGATCCTATCTAACCCAAGATAATCCAGGTTGAGTGCCACGTTATTAACTTCCTAAAAATGCCCCGTACGTTTAGGAACGATAGGATGCGAGGAGGCGTACGATTAGGTTCCTAAAATCCAAAATTGCCTATATTTATTAAATTTTACATTGAACTAACAAAGTTATATATACATTTATGGAACATCAAACAAATTTCCAAATCGAATTTCTGTATTTATTACATACGTAAAGTTTATTTTAACACTAGCTATTCCAACGCGAACGATCAGTTCTACCAGGAGCCTATTAACTACAAGTTCAGCAAATATAGTTTTTAAAATTGTTCATAGTTAGGACCGCAAGCTTAATAGAACAATTACAATTACTTAATAGTGCTTGGCTATACTCGTCTTGTCTAAAAATTGACGTAAAGCATCCCGAAGGATCGTCGTAGAATTACCTTCCAGCATCGATACAATATTTGTATATATTTAAATAGCGGAAACTACAATTATTGCTTATATGTAAATAAAATTAAATATGAATTATATATAAAATTATATGCAATAGTGAAAGTTAGATTTCGTATACTGAATTTTATTTTCAAGGTAATGAATATATTTAACTATTAACTAGTCTTTTTAAACTTGAAAAATAATCACTACTAGGCATTGATAACCATCTCCAAGTTTCTCAATTGACGTGAACTCTATTAGAATATAATGACGCGCAGGGAAAGAATTAAAACTGCAAAAATACCTTAAGATGTTCTATATTTCCAAATAATTATTACACGAGCGCGCTTGATGCGGTTGTACCTCGAGTCTAAATTATCCTCTCAAAGTTCTCATTGTATCAACAATTTTGCCATATAAAATGCCGTGTATCGTTAAGGTGCGGGCCCAAAGTTAGAATCTTTATACGGCAAACTAAACCACTATAAAATACAAAAGCCCTAGGAATTAGAATAAAATAGCGCTAACAACCCAATAACTTACCCGTCAAGCGGATGCGCCCTCAAAAATCACAAAAACTCGAAATTAAATAATATAATATTTTATAACACGGAAACATCTAAACTTCACCGCTACATTTTACGTTCTTATACTTCTAATCCAAAAGTCTTATCAAAATTTATGGCAAAGAAAAACTGATAATAATACAATACAAATTGCTGCAGCACGCCAGCTGTTCCAAACAATAGCATTAATAATTTAAAATAAATTTCCTAAATTAATTCAAACCCTGTACAACAAAACTGGGGAGGTTGACCCGTAACAGACTTTTGCTTGTGTTTTATCGTTCCCGTAGAATTTCTAATATTGTCAAATGATTATTGTGTTAATGTGGTCTCCTCAGGCTTCGCGCCCTTGCAACTCTATAACCTTTTCACGCTTTTCTTCAAAAGTATCGTGCATCATCTTCTTTATTTCACTGATACTTTGTCGTAATCTCTTCTGCGTCCTCGTCCCAATTTGTTATTTTTTCTCTTCGCCGTCTTCCTATTCTTGTTGGATTTGTAACTCCAAATTTCCAATTGCTAGTTTCGTATTCTTCTGAACCTTTTTTATTTCTTCTCTTCCTGTGTTTTAATTTACCCTAAGCTTTTCCCTTATGCAACTTAATTCTTCCTCATACATTCCTTTGCTTCTTTCGCCATTTCTTCCCTAATTTCTTCTTTTTGGTGGTTCATCTCCGTCATGTCCTGCTTAATCGCACCCTTGTTCTGATCTATCCCACCTACCTTCTGGTTTAAGTCACCCATCTTCTGGTCCATCTAACTCACATCTTCTGCTATTTTCCTCTCATCATCTCTAACAATTTCTTCTTCCATGTTTGATCGTTATCCTCCACATCCTTTCTCTCTCTCTCTCTCTTTCTCGCTCTCCCTCCCCCTCCTCTGTCACTGGATCTAGGGTCATTCTTGTTCTAGCATCGTTGCTTCTCCGACGCTCATTTCTTCACCGCATATTGCATCGTATTCTTCGTTCCTAGGGCTTCCTTTATCTGGTTTGCTCCCCACACGATGCTGCTACAGATTTATCTGTTAATTATGTACCCAAAATCCTATTTCCTTTATATGCGATGTCAATCCTACGACATTGGTGCCATATTCTTGTTATGGTAATTATGAATTGTCACCTGAATTGTCGAAGTTCCTTGACTCGCTCTGTAAGAAAAACCGAAACACCCACAGCAAATATTTATTAAAACTTTAAAACCCTAAATCGCAATATAATTTTAATTTCCGTCGGATCTCTTCGTAATGCTTTTTCCTGATAACTCTTATATTGGTATTCATATAATGATATTTTGTCCAAATTGCTGTGATAAAATAAATGAGAAGATATAAAGGTGATAACTTATTTTCGCAAATTTAGTAAGCGTGCCGGTGGGTAACCTTGATTTCATAAAATCTAATTTCTTTGACATTTATAATTTACTTATTCTGAAAATAAATTTTAATTTATTAGTAATTTATCATAATTATTTCGTTGCAGTTGGTTGAAAAACCAAATGATCTGGAGCGAATAAATAATGGAATATTAGTTTTACGCTACCAATTTCTATTACTATCCTTAGGGTGGTGGGTTAGTTTTAAAATTAAGAAACAAACAAACATAGAGATTTTCTAGGCTTAGCGTAAATAAACAGACAACATAACCGAAGAATCGGAACGACTACTATACATTTACTGAGAGAATTCGCTGAAGAGAAAAAGGTGTGAAATCTACCTTGCAAGTAGGGTTACAATATTGCGCACTTTAGGGCGCCACCTATTGTCTTTTTAGTAGTTCGCCTATAAAACGGAGCTTTTCAACTGTTTAGTGCAATATCCTTCTTTCCTTTTCCACGTATTTTCCTATGTTGTCCCGTTGAGACTACTTTTGTTACCCTTCGTCGACGGTCCAAAGTTTTATACTGCGAAATTTTTCCAATTTATGATGGATTCTACATAGTTCGATCTTTATTGTTTTCTCCAACTGCAAATAAGAAATCTAGTTATTTAAGATTTCTCCTTTCCTACAAATTGTGTGATAATTTTAGCGTCATTTTCTGCTTTAGCCTTGTTCTATTTGTCCCCCTAATAGCTGTGAGCGTCTGCTCGACAGAACTTGCTGCAACATACGAGCAGGTTGTTTCCTAAAATTTGTCCATTTAATCTTAGGTCTTCATATTTGATTAAGTTGAATTTCCAAACAATTTTATTTTTCCGCATCCTTTTTCATGTTTTACCCGTAGAACTTACATTTTTATTCACCTCGTTTATTTACACATTTCTAGAAAATTCTTTTGAAATAATCGTGTTTTTAAGGAAACCACTTTCATCATTTGATTTATTCTTCCAATCCAGTGTCCCGGTATTTCCGGTTTCTCCCATTGACCACCAATTTCCCTGTGCCAATGATATCGTACTACTTACAACATATCTTACTACGTTCCCTTCTTTTAAAACACTTTCGCGGCTTTTAAGATATCTTAAACTTATAATTAATCCTTTTTTAAATTAAAGAAAATTTGTTCCCATGCTTATCTAATTTTCCATGATTATGGTGATCTTTTATAATTGATTTAGTTTATTTAATTGTGAAAGTTCTTGCACATACTCCAACCTTTCATTTAGTTAGACACCTTGAAGCTTTTTCTAATTTTTATCTTTTATCTAGACGCCCAAACACACTATCTAAAGTTACTGGGTATCTAAACAGTGCTGGTACCAAATTTTACCACAATTATGTGTTGTATCGAATGCTTCCGTGGAGATTGAAAGTGATATTATTTTTCCTAGTTTCGTTCCACGTATCTTTTTGTCCTTAAAAGCACAGTTTTCATTATGGCTTTTTAGTTTCGACAGAGCCTCATCTGTTATTTTCAAGCCCTTTTATTTTGGGTTTTTACTGCGACTTTTCGCTATAATAGTCGAAGCCGAACTATCTGTAAGCGTTTCTTGCTTCTTCTTATACACTTTAGCTTTTACGCTTAGTTGGTTACCATTGCATTGCGCCCTGTTTCTGTTGTGTTTGACTGATTCTGAAAGTTACTGACTCTATTTTCACTACCTATTCGTGTATCTTGTTTCATTTTTGCATCTTTTTTATTTATAATTAAACGTTTCCATGTCCCAGATAATCCTTAGCTGCCGTCTCTTTTGTTTAAGCTATTGGGTGTATTTTTTATTTCTATGGCTTGTCTAATCATTCCTGTAGTGTGATTTTCGATATCAGCGAAGATTCTAGTATTCTCTAAATCTATGTTATGACCTGTGTTTTGTCTGTATTATGTGAGTGATCAAGTGGCTTTGTTTTTTGTACCATGTTGATGTGTTCACCTCTTTTAACATTAATTCTTCTGTCTGCCTGGCCAATGTAGGAATTTTCGCAGTTGGCACAGAGAATTCCGTAAACACCTGGAACTTCCAACGGGACCTTTTCTTTATTTTATTCGTAGCTTATAAAGCCGTTTGAATATTGCATTTGGCTAAGATTCTGCTTTTGTTTTCTGTAGTACATCTGATATGATGTTGGTTCTATTTCTTTGCGATCTATTTGCTTTTTTAGTTCTTTTTGGATTTAGTTATCTGTATATTCTGTATTCTGAATCTGTTAGAACTTCTGATCTTGTGACTAGTGTTTTTACAGTTAAGTATAATTGTGAAGGGTGGTGATGTGATTTTGCATATAAGTATCTGTCAACATGAGGGGCCTTTCTATACACTGTATGTCCTGATATGCTATAATTTCTTTTTTTTATAACACAGTTAAGAATAATGGTATTTGATTGTTCTGTTCTACTCCCATTGAGAACTTGATCTTCCCATGTATACTGTTCAGGTATTCTGAAAATGGTTTAGATGATCTTTTCCGTGATTTCAAATTACAAACATGTCATCATCATACCTTGACTACAATATTAGTATTAACGTTGCATTTGGTAATTCTTTTGTTTCAAAGTCTTCTATAAATATATTAACAATTACTGGTGAGAGGGGTTAGGCCATGGGGCACCTTCAATTTGTTTGTATCTTTTGTGTTTGTAAATGCAATAAGTCTTGTTGTGGCAGTGTTTCATGAAATGTAATATATTACAATCTGGATCAAATTTTTTGTTTATTATTGATAAGGTCTCTTTTATCGGGATATTTATGAAGAGAGATACTGCATCAAGACTGATTAGTAGATCCCCAGGTTGCAAAATTTGATTTTGTAGCGGTTCTAAGAGATGCCTAGAGTTCTTTCACATAAGAGGCAGCTTCACCACGTGTTTTTGTAGCGTTGTCTCTTGCTATCTTGCCACTAGTTGTGTTGCTGAGCCTATAGAGCTACCTATTAGTGGTAGAGGAGTGCCTACCTTGTGTATTTTTGGTAGTCGTATAGTTTGGAATATCTGGGAAATTTTTCTCTTTCATTTCTTATTGAATAGGGTTTTCTTTAACTTTTGATTTTGTTATTTTCTCTAAATATGCAGATGGATTAGTTATCGTTCGATAAACGGATTCTTTTAATATTTTTTGCATTTTGATGTTGTAATCGTCCGCCTATCATTACCTTTGTCTATCGGTAAAATTACTATGCCATCATCATCTATGAGTTTTTTAGCGCTTGTTTTTCTTCATATTGTACATTCGGTTTGGATAGTTTTGTTTTTCTTATTACGCATGATATATCCTGTACTACTAATTCAGCAGTTTGCTAGTCTACAAATGGCTGGTTCTACTCCTGATATTATTTCCTCAACGGGAATATTTCTAGGTGTTATAGCAAACTTGAATCCTCTTGTTAGAATGCTGGTTTCGATATTATTTAGTGTATAAGTAGATAGATTGCAGACTACTTTTTTTGGATCCATTACTTCTGGGTTGGATTGCCTTTCTTACGTTCATTTTAGCAGTTCAAGCTTTTTCTTTTGTTTGATTGTTGTCAGTCCAGCGTTTCCTTCCGAACGGAAATTCGTCAATTGGTTTACTCTATGCCATAGTATTGCGTGTTGTCACGGTCTCACCTTTGACTTTAGTTTATTTTGGTATTAATTTTAGTATGTACATTTAGTACGCCCTGTATATAACTATTTAAAATTGCGTTTGGAATATTTTTGGGATATACGTT
>JAHWXV010300890.1:0-14513 GCA_024586415.1 Phrixothrix hirtus | reverse complement strand
TATATATATATATATATATATATAAAACCCTATATATGTATGTGAATAACCTATTATTTCTTTATATGTGCAGAAATGTAAATGGAAAAGGTAAATTGCTGACTTTTTTTTATGGAGATTGGTGCTGATATGCAAGCACCAATAGTAACATGCCAACAATGGATGTGCATACTTATTATATGGTGATTATATAAACACAGTAGTTTATTTCCTCATAAAACTCTTTTCTTGTCTTCCATTTTAAATTTAAGAAGTTAAGAAATCATGCTTGGAAAAATTATTTATAGGACTATGCAGTTATTTTTATTTATTGATTTCATGTAAAGGTAAAAGGCTAAATAAATGTTACTGTTAATATTAATTTATATATGATACCAGTTCTATGTACAATCACTGTGTCTGGAAAATCATAGTATGGGTTAATATCTTCGGGGATGTTAAAGTTAGAAGAACCAAATTGTAGAAAATTATTGTACACCAAAAAATGCAGTTTTTTACTTATTTAGAATTCTTCAACCCCCTCAGAGAGCAGGGAATGATATTGGGTAGTTGAACTTCAAACTCTACTATGTCAAGTTGCACCTCATTTTAAAGATCTTAGAAGATCTACATTACAAAAAATTATTAGAAATATTATCTATTGAAAAACTGTTTATTTTAAAATAAATTGATTAAAAAATGAAAACCAAATTTAAAAAGTATGAATTTTCTATATCCTTGTACAATCTTCGGTATGTATTTAACCTGAAAAAACAGTTTGTTTCGATAATATTAAGAAGACCCTAGAACTAAAACTTATAAAATCCAATTCTATTTAATATTAATGGATCAGAAAGTTTTATATTTTATCTTATTTTAGCAATAATAGTTGTGCATAAATTATTAAAAACTATTAAATTTGGAAATTATTATTCAGTTGGTCCTTTTCTCATTAGACATGCCTTTAAAATGTTTAAGAGAAAGTACACAAAGGACTGTATGCTGGCATTGCATTATGTATAATTTTTATTAATGTGTATAATTTATATAGTAAGCTATCAATCATATCATACTCACTATTGTAAAGGGTGTTTTTTATAGAGGTATAGAATTTTAAGTTGGCAACACTTTTGGATATGTGAGCTATTTTGACAGCTGTCACTTATTTTGTGTTTAGTTTGATTTGCCATTTCATCATGAATAGACTGACACCTGAATAACGCCTGCAAATTGTGCAGATTTTTTACGAAAACCATGGTTCAATTTGAGAAACTCATCGCGCTCTTCGTCCATTTTACGGTCGATATAATCTAAAGGATTTTCTTTTGCTAATGCACTTGTAATTAATTACAAGATACAATGACAAACCATAGGGTATACGAATACTTTTTTCCGCCACTGTATGTATATGTATGAATATATTATTTCTTAGGGATTTGCAATAGTATTTCTAAATGAAATGAATCAAACCAGAACTAAGTTGGTAATCAACAAAACCAATTAAAAAGCTAAAGATTAGTACTTTCTGTATAGAGAATTAGGACTCCCAGTTTTGTTATTTACAGTGTTGTCAAATGTAAGACCAAGGCTTGTAAGTATAGGAGGTGTTGGTTTGACCCATTCAAAAAACTGCGTTGTTCTTCGTTGTTATTGCTATAAAAATAAAATATGATTCTCAAACCAAAAAACATAGTATACTAAATATTTCTTCATTAAATTTATTTCAAAACAAAGTTGCTTTAAAAAGCATTATTTCAAACTTTATACATATTACCTATGTTGGAAAATATTTCTTAGAATATTTTATATGGTTTTACAAAGTGTTCAAAAATTGTCATTCATTCTACTCTTTCTAACACAGTTAGTGTTCCAAAAAAAAAATTTTCATAGCTTGATTTTCAATGGTTATTCGTTTTGTTCATAAATAAATATTCTTCAACATGGTAAAGGTAACATTAAAATATTTCACCAGACTAGTTACACTTGTGCAAAAAGGCCTAGAAGAAATTAGGTCACAACTAGATCTTAGAAACCCTGGAAAATTAACTATTTTAAAGTTGCATTTAGAAACCAATGAAAAACACTGAGTTTACAAAAGTCTTGAGACCCTTCTAGAAAGCATTCAAGATGATAATCTTTATAGAGCAGTTTAACAGATTAACTCTTTATATTTATCAACTAGCTCCGAAATTTAACTCGCACTTGATTCATTGCATACAGAAGCGAAACCTAATACTCCATCTGATCTTGTCGGAACTTCCGCTAAATTAAATAGCAGAATTCATTTGCCAAAATTTGCAATTCCTGTTTATAATGGCCAGTTTGAGGAATGAAATAATTTCTTTGCTAAATTCACATTGATCATTCATTCCAACCCTGATTTAAATAATTTGGAAAAGTTTCTATATTTAGTCACAAATTTAAAGAGTGATTCTCTTGCAATGATACTACATCTCGCTTTAAATGAAGAAAATTACCAAGTTGTACTTGACATGTTTAAAAAAAGGTATAGCAACGCTCGTCGTTTAATCACTTTTCCTTGTACCAAGACTCCTTCAAATGTCTCTAATAGAAAGCTGTTCTATCGATTCTATCCGTCAATTTCTCAATGCATTTAAAATGCACTGAACTTCATTGAAAAGTTTAAACAATACAAATTTGCTTGAAGTTTTATTTTGCACGTTTGTATTGTTAAAGTTTGACAATTCTCTAGCATTTCGTTTTGAAAAGCAGCTATCTGCATTAATTGATTTTCTTTCACTTGATAACATTCTATCGTTTCTTGAAAGACAAGCTATTCACAGTGAAAATGAACAAACGATTTTAACAATTTCAGGATCAAAACCAGAAAATAAAGCTGATCTCAAATCCTGTAATCGTTATGTACCCAAAAATACGCTATGCGTTGCAGCTCATACTGCTTTATTCGTAAATATTACTGATGATTTAGTAACCTGTTCCTTTTGTGACAATTACGGCCATAAACCCTTCGTTTGTCCAATTTTTATTGGGAAAAACCCAAAATAACGTTTTGAACTTGCAAAACAAAGAAAATTATGCATACATTGCCTGAAACATTTTTTGTTGTGTTGTAGGTCCAAATATACATG
The DNA here is from genome assembly GCA_024586415.1 of Phrixothrix hirtus. Lineage (NCBI taxonomy): Eukaryota > Metazoa > Arthropoda > Insecta > Coleoptera > Phengodidae > Phrixothrix > Phrixothrix hirtus. The sequence continues at coordinate 11,424 of JAHWXV010300890.1, read as the reverse complement.
TTAAACTTGTAAAAACAAGTACCACGCAATGCTTCATTTCGATTCTCATTCAACCACACGTTATGATGATACAGCATTGATCAACTCACATACATTGTCGATACAATAGTAAGAATCGTTTCGTTCTGACCATCGCTCATTAGCAAATGTCCACGTTACCACGATACGTAACAAGATATCGCCAAATCGATCAAGCAATTGTTCTAGTCCAACTTTAAGTAAACATCGCCGTTCACAATACAGCTCAACTTCATCTGAATTAAAAAAAAGAGGTTCTAAAAATAGTGAATAAAAATTCACAGTTGAAAATCAACAAACATCGTTGCTCGTGAGTCCGTTGAACAATTAGTCCATACTCATTCCTACCGCTTTAGTGTGTCTGAGAGTGTCTAACACACAACATGTTATATCTCGTAATATAATTGACACTGTAAGTCATGTATCATTTATAACTGAAGAATGCGCTCAAAGCTTATAATGTAAACGTAATCGCACTTCTGTTTCAATTGCCGGATAGGACAAACTCCTTGCAGTTTCAACGGGCTATGCTAACTAAACTTAGAATCTCTGTACGGAAAAACTGTTGCAGAGTTCCATCCATTCTTTTATTTTGAACAAAACCACGGATCCACCAAGGTTATCGATAGATTCGTTGATAAAATCCCAACTCTCATTTATTATATTGAATGACCCTACATTTGATATACCATCTCCTGTTGAGGTTTTGCTAGGTGCAAACCTTACGGCATTCATTATATAAAGTATGCTTCACCAACCCAAACCACATTTATCATATCTTCTCTATACACTATTTGGTTACGTAATTATGGGCATAGCAGCGTCATCAATTACAGTTCCCGCAAATTTAGTAACTATTGACATTCCTACCTTCTCGCGCTTAAATGTTACTGCAGAGGAAAATTTGTCAAAACAATTAGAAAAATTCTGGATTCGGGAAGAACCCCTTTCTCCACCTGTTTTGTCGACAGAAGAAGATACATTCTGTAAAGGCTTCTATTCTACTTTTGATGCGTATCTTCATTAATTTGTAGATGTACCTGAAGATTGGAATCGGCAATAAACAATCGTTTGGAGATTGGTTATGTGTCGAATTGTTTTATATATAAAACAAGCTACAACTGTAATTAGATGTGGGCAGGATATGGAGGTAATCAAATATTTAGGCACGAAGTGCCTCTATTTTTCTTCGACTGTGAGACTGTCCAAAAGGGAGGTTGAGGAACGCAGTCATTGATCACAAGGCAAGCTATCGAAGAATCGTTTAATAATTTGAAGTTATAAAGACTGCTACTATATGTAGCCTAAACACATAATATTCAAAAGAACAGAAATGCAAGCAGTATCATAACTTGTTCTTGTGCAATCTGCAAGCGCCCGATCTGGGGGGTTTAAGTGGTTTGCTGACCACGCGACTTGCAAGTTGCACTCAAACATCAATTGAACTAAACAAGTGAAAATGCAGGCTTACCTTTGGTGTAATCGGTTTATATTGGCGCGCAGATGTTTACGACGTAAAGATAGAGCAAAGTAAATTAAAATAAAAAAGGTAAAAGATTGGATCTGATCTTGACGTCGTACCAATGACTGCTAGATCATGTGATGTCGGAGAGGAGTTAAGGCCAGCACAATGTAGTCCACCTAAATCTAGAGCAGAGGGAAGAAAGGTTGGGCGCCAGTCGTTCGTAAGAAACACGGGAGCAACATATGCCCGAACAACAAGGTGTGTGTCTTAATCACTTTACTTCACATCATACCTTCAGAACTCATCCAGTAGCAAGAAGTTCTACCTAGGTGAAGGAAAGAAAAAAAAGGTACGGTTGGTCGTTGAAAATCAATGAACAAATTAATAGGTACCAGCATTTATTCCACTAGTAGACGGCAAAATCAAATACTCAATTGCACGACAATAAAAAGAAATAAATAACAAATCGCTATATAATAACAGTAGTTTATATCCCCTTAGGGATGCGTACATCAAACAAATGGTTAATTACGGTGCCTTTTTACCGGTTTAAGGCTAACAACTATAAGTCCTGCTAGGACGATACTCAAAGCAAAATTTAAATTTAATAAACGTATTTCGTCCTGAGAGGACGTTACTCAAAGCAAAATTTAAATCTAATAAAGGTATTTTGTCTCTCGCAAACGTGAGCTAGTTCAGAGTATGAATTTAAGTGTTATACAAATACATTACTGTGTTATGCAACACTATCTGATAACAGCAGTGAAACCAGCTGTTCCAACGTATTCTGGCAGAGGGCCCCAATAATCAACAGTTATTTTTCTCGAAAAAAGTGGCTGTATATAAGTCCACTAAATATTGGACATTAAATTTACTAAATTAAGAGACATAGCAAGATAGTTCAAGATTGCAAAGTAAGTCTCAACTGTATGATCTCTACCGTGGCATTAAAGTTCAAAAGAAATAATTTCAACATTTACTAGACGACGTTATCGTACACACACATTTATGAGTTAAATATTTCATAATGAGTAATCGTTAATTAAGTAGAACAAACTATTATGACAGTGAAAACTATTTGCAGAATACAAAGACGCATGTCTTGAGACGTAGGTATGTTACTTTAATTCAACATGCTGTTGAACTAGCGTGTAGATAATTCGACGTGTAGTAGGCAAGCTATGCGGCTAAGGTAAAATAACGATTACGGGCGAGCGTCCTCTAAACCCATTCCGAAGTACGGATTTACGTCCCGATTTTTTTAATTAGTAGACGAAAGCAGTAATAGTTAATTAGGAAATATAAAAATTACGGCCTTTAATTTAGCTGTATAACGAGATGGAACGCGTTTTACGCCTCAGAAGCTGTTAAAGGTGTTAATTTTTCCTGAGTTAGCGAGATGCTCCAGCCATCACAGTGGAGTAGGGAGGGATCCTGCGTTTAAAATGAAATTAATTGCGCTAAGGTTCAGGAATGCTTTTCAAACGTCAAAATCGGGAAAAGTCGTAATTTATGGTCTCCACTTGTCTTGACGGTTGGATGTTTAAAATAGAATTAGATGGCAAACAATCCTCTTCCGAAAACCGATAGATTATAATTTTAACACGGCATACTTACTAGTTAATTACTTATTTAGTGTACGTCACTGGATTACTAGTTCGATCAGGTCACTTAGACGAATACTTTACAGTATGTTACTTACTTAACTTAAACCATTTCTCTGAAGGAAAGTATCTGTTAACAAATTTATAGGTGTCTATAATTACTTACTTAACTTAAACCATTTCTCTGAAGGAAAGTATCTGTTAACAAATTTATAGGTGTCTATAATTACAAAATAAAAAGAATACTCAATATAATAATAACCAAAGAAAATCGAAAGTGGACAGTTATACGAAATATATTGCTCTTATTTAAAAGAAAGAAATTACGTTTGATTTATATAAATTACAATTAATACTAACTTAGGTAATACAATGGACCCTTTTGAAGAGGCCTTATTTCGATAAACAACTAAAGTTGGTAACTAAAAGCTAACGTCAATTTGTTATTACTATCTGTTACTTTAATCGTCTTTTACTTATGATTTGATCGAACTAATTGTTCTAGTAGTAAATAAACAAACGAATAAAAGAAAAGCTTTGTTGGATCACTATTTGACCGTAAGTTTATAGTCAAATATCACTTACGTGTTGACGGACGCCCCACGGTTCCGGATGCGGCGACAACGTAGTGGCATCAAATCCTAGGTTCCAGATGATATTGTACCTGTGGTGGACCTCACGACCTCGTCCTTAACTTTGGTGGGACACGGGTGACAGATGAAATGGATCCCCTAAATTTCTCCGAAAGGCGTTGAATAAGGAATTCCCACGAATTCAGTATTTCGATAAAACATTTAACGGGATAACTCTTCATCTACTAATTTTTATGAACCAAAGCGTTGACCGTATTAAGTACACTTGCATTCTAGAAGAACGGAAACGCACGCTGACCTTACGGTAGGCAACTCTGAACTAAACTGTCAAAATAAGTTTCTCCTTGAACTTACGGGGAAAGGGGGATCGGCGGTTAACATTTATTTTTAGAATCTCAAACATTCTCATGGGAAAGCTGGTGTTGCATTTTTTTAAAATAAAGCCCCTCTATTTTACAAAGCGTGAACTGGGGATTTTTAAATATTCTAAATGTTCATAAAGATGGATTTACGAACTTTAAAATCCTCGTTTATAAATATAGATATAAAGATGATACTGGCAGTTTACCCATTAGATTTAATTATTAATAAACTTATATATACCGGGTGTTTCCAAATAAATGACAAATGTTACAGGAATTTTAGATGCGCTTACAGCTGGTACGTGGTTCAACGACTGGAAATGAAGCACATCTTGATTGCCGTAAACAGCAGTCAAAGACCCCAAGAGCTGAACTAATTAAATACTGAATGCAATTACTAACAAGTTATTAAAGACAATGCAAATACCTACCCGACTCAAGATATGTCGGTTACACAAGAAACTAAGCGTTACCTCACAAAACAGAAATTAGACTGAAAAATAAGTTATAATGTCAAAGAATACACACCTGTGGCACAAAACCGATACACAAAAAGGTAGAGGTAAGGTTTTAAAAACGAATGACCGTGAAATTTCAATAAGGAATTTAATTCGATAGAATACACAAGATTACGGCACTCATTAGTAATGAAATTTAAAAATATAGTTTACCAAAAGTTATATTAATAAATAATTAAAATTCACGCTCCTCTGAATTTTATTTAGTGATAAAAGAATGTATGAAAGGATTGAAAGAAATTTACAGAAAAAAATAACGCTTTAACTTTATAATATAAATATCATTCCCAAAAATTATACTCTAAAAATTCGTAAAACGTATATACGAGTTTCATACAAAAAATTCTAAAATACAAATTTTAATAAAAGGAACATTTTCTAATTTTAACCGTGACATGTTGCTGTAAGTAGTGGATGGAGCAAAGGAATTAGGAATTGATTTTGGTTAAGGGATTTTTCCACACTTTAGCATATCTTAGTACAGGTGCACGTAAAAGTCAGAAGTAGATATACAACGAAATTAATTTACTTAACAAATATTATTTAAAGCACACATAAATTTGTATTTAGATGCAATTTAGTGAGAACAACAACAAAGTTGCATTGTTAATTACGAAAAATGCATTGCAACGAGGAACACAAAAAAGTACAAGTAATTTTTAGAAACGACGTGGCGCGACAGACTGGTCAAAGTGTTTTACGCAGGTACAAAGACGCGCATGACACTTTCATAAGTTTAATATTTTTAAAGATAACAAATTATTTTTGGGAACGATTGCAAAAAGGAAAAAATAAATTTAAACCGAATTATTACAAATAAAACTAAGGAATTAAATTCTAGAAAATTAAATTAAAGGTTCTTCTACACGGAAATAGTTTTGCCACGTAGAGCGATTTGAAATTCCGTTCTCGCCCTAAACAACCTTTCAAACTCAATTGTTCTGCACAATTAGGCAGTTCATTCAATCTCGTTCGTAATTATTTTCTTTCGCTTGAACAAAAATTTGAATCACAATCTAAGTTCAAACAAAAATATGTTAATTTTGTGTATGAATACTTGAAATTGGGTCACATGAAACCCATTAATAAATATGTTGAACCAAAATATTTTATTCCTCCCATGGCGTTTTCAAAACTCATGGTGACACATCAAAACTTCGTGTCGCTTTCAATTCCAATGCTAAGTGCCCATCTGGTTTTTCTCTTAATAGCCTATTGTGCTGGACCCTAGCTTCAGCCCTTGATATCCGATGTTATTCTTAGATTTCGCAAATATCTTGTCGTGTTTACCTGCGACATTAAACAGATGTACCGTCAGGTTCAAGTTGACTTTAGAGACTAACCTTGTCAATGTATACTTTGGCGTGAATTTCCAGATAAACCTCTACAAACCTTTATGCTGACACTGTGACTTACGATGTGGCCTCATCACCTTATTTCTCTCTTCGAACAATTAGTCAAAGACAATGGTCATAACTTTCCCCTCGCTTCAAAATCCTTCAAAATGATATTTTCGTCGACAATATTATTACCAGTGCAGATTCTTTTAATGAAGTCTTATTGTTGAGACTCGAATTAATAGATCTTTTATCTCGTTGGTGCCTTGAACTCCACAAATGGAGCAGCAACTTTCGCACCCTATTGGAAGACATTCCTCGTGAGTACCGAGAGTTGTCAACAGAATACAACCTAACTTTTCACAAATTTTTATTCTTGGGCTCATTTGGAACCTAACTCTTGATCATTTTCATTTATACCTTCATAATGTAACTAATTTGCTGTCGACTCCGCTTACAAACAGAAAACATCATTCTTTACGCAAATTTATGATCCTTGTGGTTGGTTATCGCCAGCTATTATGAAAGCAAAGTGTTTCATACAACACTTATGGTATTGGAGTAAAGAGATCTCACTTGACTCAATTCCAAATTTGTTATCATTTCTCGATTCATTTCAAAGTTTTTCGAGCATCTCGATGCCTAGACTCGTTGCTCCGCCTTTAGCCATTTACCAAATACACTGCTGCGATTCTAATGGTTTGATTTTTACTTTACTTCTAGCTAGCAAAACTCGTGTCGCACCCCTAAAAGCCTTATCGATACCGCGTCTAGAATTTTCTAGCACACACTTGCTAGCACAACTCATAAAAATGCCTTAGATGTTTTTCCGACGCAATTATCGATCAACTAAGTCTACGTTTGGTCTGATTCCACTATTGTACTTACGTGGATATGGACACCATTGTACAAACTCAAAAAATTTATTGTAAATCGTGTTGCTTTCGTACAAAAATATACACAATTTGATTGGTGAAATTATGTACTCACCGCACTTAATATCGCTGATTTCCCATCGCGCGGACTGGATGATGTGGAACAAGCCTCCAAAGACCTCTTGGTTTGAAGGTCCCAAATGGTTATGTTGTGAGCTAAAATATTGGCCACAATCTATTTGATTACCAAGTATCGAAACCAATATTCTCGAGTTAAAATCGCAAACTAGTTTGATTACTACGTAACATCCAATCGATTTATTTAACCACGTATCATCCTGGCTAAAAGCGGTTAGACTCGTTTCTTGAATTTTTAAAAACTGGTCATCTGCTTGTTCATCGTTGTCCCATGCACAAACCTATCAAAAGACTGTGTACGCATTATGAAATTATACTCAATCAGTCTCATTCGGAGACGAATTAAAGAATTTAAAACTGTCGAAATCTTGCTCAAAATACGTTCCTCGCTGATGACCTCATTCGTGTCGGAGGTCACCTAAGCAATGCAGAATTACCTTTTTCTGCTAAACAACCTATATTACTACCAAAGTCACATTATCTTGTGACAGCTCTTGTCGATTACTATCATGTCGTCTACGCCCATTGTGGTCCATCATTTCTCCAATCCATTCTTCTCCAAAGATTTTGTATTGTTCGTTCTCGAGTCTTGAAATGCATCCACTGTTTTAGAACTAAACCAACAAACGCTATTCCAATTATAGGTGAGCTGCCCACCTCTCGTGTTGTTTCATAACCTCCTTTTATTCATACGGGTATGTATGGATTTTGCTAGTTCGTTTTGTATTCGACTTGTTTCGCTAAGAAAATCTCATGTCGTGAAATTCTACTATTGTATTTTCGTTTGTCTTTCAATTAAAGCGCTTCATCTCGAACCTGTTGAGAATTTATCTATGCCCGCATTCATAGAAGTGTTACATCGTTTATTTTTCGTTGTGGTGTTCCTGCGCACTTGTATTCCGATTGTGGAACCAACTTTGTCGGTACCAGTAAGGAACTTCGCAAACTTCTACTTCAATTTTTTGATGACTATAATACAAAATATTTTCTTGTGTCGTTTGTATTTCCTAAAGTTATTACGTTTCATTTTCTGCTACCCGATAGTCCCCATCAGGGAGGAGTATGTGAAAGCGCAGTAAAATGCACCAAGTATCATTTTAAGCGTGTCCTTGGTGTTCAAATTCCAACTCTTATGCAATATTTAACTTTGATCAATCGGATCAAAGTCATTTTGAACTCTCGTCCATTGAGATAATTGTCATAGGATCCTAACGATTTTCAAGTTTTAACTCCATCTCATTTCCGTATCCAACGATTACTTACATCTTTATCTGAGCCTGATCTTGTATTAACTGAATGCAATCGTTTGAAACAGCTTCAATAGATACAAGCCCTAACTCAACGTATTTGGAGACATTGGTCTCGTACATATTTATCTACCTTGCAACATCGTTCAAAATAGAACACTGCCGTTCGTAATATCAAAGTGAACGATTTAGTTATTGTGTTAGAACCACATATCCCTCCTATCTCGTGGCCGATTGGACGCGTAACAAAGATTTTCCTCGGCAAAGACAATGTAGTTCATGTCGCTTCTATTCAAACTCAAAAGGGCGAGTACACTCGCCCAGTTAGCAAACCTTTTCGCTTACCTATATCAGAAACAGATTAACGCCTGTTTGCACTTCACTTACTCTTCGTTATTTTAATCTTTGCCGGTACTTTTTTATGTTCATTTATACGTCTCCACTCATTTTCTTATCTTTTGACCGCTTGAGCAGTCAACGGGGCCCGGTATATTCGGTATTCCCTCACACATTTGTTTTAATTTTACTTTTAAATTATATTGATTCTTTCAAATTTTGAATATGGATTTTCCTCCTTTCTCTTTTGTTCTAACGCACACCACACGCTTTTCCATTTCCAATGTGGGTGTACCACAAGCGTTACAAATTCGCATTCAATTATTGACTGTCGTAGAAAATTGGCTTCCTTTTCACGTCTCGTTGATTTCATTAATTTCGATATATTTTAGTTACTTAAGTGTCGTTTTACCTCAAATAAATATATTGTGATTACATTTATTAAGTTAATAATCTAATAAAATATCTTGCTTCGCGCCAGTATTGCGTTATCGGCAAATTGTAGCTTGTAGCTCAATGCCTTTTAACTACATTTCTTTCCTTACCTGTTTGTTCAACATATTTCCAGCAAACATACAATTTAATTAATTGTGCTGTGAAAAGTTTCAAGACAAGGCAAGTTTCCCAACAATTTTCGTCATCGTTTTAAATGTATGTACTTTTATGTCCTTATAAATTGACTTTTTAGAGGACCACCCCCCCAAACATACATTCTGGCGCCATTTCTTTCTACCCACTTGAGCCAGCCTTGAAATATTATTCGTAGCTTTAAGTTGGATTCAGATCTAAATAAAATTTCATCAAATATCCCTCACCCTCACTTGTTTTTTCAATTCGACTTCCTGATTGGCGGCTGCCAAACTGCACTCGGCCACTCATCTTCCAATTTACCCGTGGTATTACCTCGATCTAAATAACGATTTATGTCTGCCTAACTGGATCACTTAGGGTTCTTTACTTTATTTAACTCCTATAGTTTTTATGTAATATGATTAGCACATACTCTTGGCATTATATGTATACCGTCTGTTTTTGTAACTAGTTTAGTGTTCTTTGATATTTACTTTGTTTTTTACAGCTTCTGTATTTTTGGCAGATGCTAAGCTCTAGCATTTTAAGAAACGCTACACGGCCCAATTTCGTGCACGCTACCTGCGATTTCCTAGCCGTGCACTTAATCTGTTTCTTCCAAAATTTGTTTATGGAAAATCTTTGTAATTTTGATCGTCCTCTTTGTTCATATGGTTTAGGTAATTAAAATGATCGTGACCTTGTTTTTTTCCGCTTATATAGTTTAGTAAAATTTTGCTGAATTTCCAATTTTCTTAAAACCGCTCTTTCTAGGGAGTACCTTTCCTAGAAAAACACCATGTTTTATATCTACCCAACCTTTTTAGCAACATGCCTCATTTAATGTTTTCAAAATTCACGTTGATTATTACGCACACTAACGATGCGTACTTTCAAAATCAATCTGCCGGGGAGAGGGGTGTGTATAAAAATGGAGTATCACTCCCTTTCTTGGTCTTCAAGGTTCCGTTCCTATTGGTCGGTCGATGTCAAGTTATCAATGGTTCTTTACATATTGCTATTTTTTCTACATACCACATTTTATCACACTTTGAATCTTTTTAACGTAATATAATTACATAACTAATACAATTTTCTTTGTTTTAAAACAATTTGCAGGCTACGAAAACCTTAATCCTTAATCATAACAAAATTTTTCAATTATTTATTTATGTATATAGGGTATTGTGAAAAATTTCCCTTAAACATGAATATTTTATAAGGGAATAAAAGCATAGAATGTTCCAAAATTAATTCTAGTAAATTCTAAAGTGTTGCAATAGCAATCGCCGTGTAGTAGTTTGTGTTTTAACTTGAAAAATTGGTGATTTGAACAGTTAAAGTTTTATATCTGACTTTTGACACTATTTAGCTCAAAGGCCTTCTTAATACATAGATTTACATTTAATAGAACAGAAACATTGACCGAAACAATTTAAATTTTATTTTCTGATAGAGCACTCAATACAGTGCCCGAGAATTAAGGAAAATTACGAAGGTAGATATATCTTCATATGCACGACAAAAAAGTTTATAAAATATGTTTCTAAATTGCATAGTTTTAAAAATATTTACAATTGAAGTTTTGAATCTCAATCTGCATGTTAATTTAACCAACTGTAGTTGTTCAGTTTAATATTCTGCTGCTGTAATGATAGTTCGGTTTATAATATACATTATAGTGTTGATGATGCATACTAATAGGCACTAGACGTTATTCAAGACAAATGTGAGTAAACTAGGAATTTAATTACTAATAAATAATTTAATAAATATTTTGTGTTTAAACTCTCTTTAAAATTGTTGCATCTGTATATTAGTTAGTCCTATATCATGAAAATTAATGTAATATTTGATTATTCAAAATTTCAGGATTAAATATCGTGGTCATTACACCAAGCACGAATCAGTAGAAAACAATGATTTTAATGATTGCATTTATCATAAGGAAACGCTGAAAACGACTATTACAAACATTTTTTAAAAACCTTTTCACGCTATTTTAATCACAAATTCTAGTAATTACTTTTTTTTTAATAAAATACGTGTAATACATTTAGGTGTTTTACGTAATTTACTATGTATTTGTACAGTTAGTACCAGGCGAGAAATACAAAGTGACGTTATACTGTTCATTACACATTAATTAATTAATTTAATTAATGTGTAATTAACATAAGAAAATATTATAGTTTGTTAAATAGCACGTAAAGGTTAAAATATTTTTTTAAATATTTGGATTTCAAATAAAAACAAGTGTAAAAGTTTCTATTAGTGCATGGCGCCAGTGGAAAAGGTTATTCTAAAGAGATTCAGACAGATGAATATAAAAATTAACAGCCCCAATAAATATGTGACAAT
>JAHWXV010300839.1:0-19703 GCA_024586415.1 Phrixothrix hirtus | reverse complement strand
AAAACGTGTATTTCCACTAAAATTTTGACATCGAAAATTTTGGACGAAAACAATACTTTCTCTATTATATATTTCATATAGGTAAGAGAAAGTAAAAAACACAGCAAATTATTACGAGGCGTGATCAAAACATACGGTGGATGCATTTTTATAGCAGCAATTGCTGAGGCTACATCCATTTCAAATAATCACTCCGATAGCCTGATCCTTTGAGATAGTCAGTGTCAAGTTGAACAAGTTGTAACTTGTCAGTCGGCTTGCAGAGCAGGAAGAGTGTTTACCGTATCTGTCGTGTATCATGGATTTCAAACAACGCGTTAACATCAAGTTTTGTTTCAAGTTGCAAAATAGTGCCAAAGAAGCTCATAAGATGTTAAAATCAGTCTATCACGATAATGTGGTGTCTCTGAAGACTGTTTTCAAGTGGTATGAGTGATTTAAAACAAGAAATGAGTCGGTTGAAGACGAGCAACCGTCGGAACATCCTTCGACCTCAAAAACAGATAAAAGCGTGGGAAAACGATTCGTTCAAACAGATGATTGACTATTCTAGAGCTTGCCTAAGAACTGCACATTGCGTACGGGTCCGTGCAAAGTAGTTTAACCGATAATTTGCAAATAAGACAAGTGTGTGCGAAATTTTTTCCCAGACTTTTAACAGTTTTTGGCCGAAAAACGTTCCTGTTTGTCCACATCCGCCTTGCTCTCCAGATTTGGTACCATGCGACTTCTGACTTTTCCCAAAAATAAAAACCGTGCTTAAAGGAAAATGTTTTGACACAATTTCCGACATTGAAAGGACCACGACGAAGCAGCTACGGGTCCTTCCGAAAGAATCCTTCTAGAAATGGTTCCAATTATGGAATTAACGCTGGGATAAGTGCATTGCTAGCCAAGAAGAGTACTTTGAAGGAGATCAATTCAAATTTGATGTAAACTTATTACTTTGTTATTAATATATTCATATTTGTAATATAATGAGAAATTGGGCGTTTTGCATTTTTTGATCGTACCTGGTATTATGCATTATACTTTTTTAATAAATGAGTGAAATTTTGAAAGTTCGGTTTTTTCGGTTGTTTATAAAATATATCCCAACGGCCACAACCTGCCTCATGAGAGAATTTATACAATCGTATGGCCGAAGTTTATTGTTACTAGCGAATTTAAAAAATCTAATATTATTTAACTATGCATTTGTAGATGCTTTGTTCTTATTGATCGTACTTTCGATAAAATTTCAAGGCTTCGCAATTTTGGTTTTATTGTAGCATGGTCTAAATTTATATTTTTATCTCTTATTGTGTAGTGTAAACATTATAATCTCACCTCTCTGTTGTTTTCCATTTAGATTTACAGAGTAATAACAACAGATTAGAACACGAAAATATTCACTGTTTAATTAAATACGAGTATAACACGGCTATCTACTAAATGAAATTACATTACCTGCATATGTTAGAAACGTTTTTAATTTTGTAAAATCTAAAGTAAATATTAAACAAGAATATATGTTTATTTATTCTGGATTTGAAGTTCTTCGAATTTTATACCATATCAGATATGTATGATACGGGAATTAAAGAAATACTTTTATGCCTATTTATGACAAAAAATTTTTACTTTTTAACCTCCTCCTCAACACAATTACGTAATTTCTTCTGCAACCATTGTATACCGCTTAAAAAAGATTCTTTTGGCTGTTTTTCTAATAATTGTTTAATTGACTTCTGCATTTCGTCGTATGACCAAAATCAACGACCTCTCAGATGTTTTTAAATCTCTAAATATGTATTAGTTCAACGGAGGTTAATCGCGATATATGAAGGGCGCTCCAGTTTTTGGAAACTTTATTCATTAATATACGGACCGAGTTTTTGGGCCAAATAAGTAGCTTTTTTTACGACTAATTCTGTTTCTTAATTATTGCTTTTTTCCACCTCTCGTGATGTTTATACAGGATGTTCAGAATATACGGAGTATTACTTTCACAGCAGATACATTGCATAGCTTTCGAAATATTTATAATTAAAGTTTTCAGTCCGTCCCTACTTTTTAAATTAACAATAAATGACTGACCGACCACTTTACCCAGTGTATGACGTACACGATTTTAAGGCATCATCAATGAATGTTCTCAGCTGGTTATTAAATACCCGTTAAAGTATTGATACGATAAATACTGTTTAAAATAAGGCTTTGCTTTTCTTCTTTAACATTACTACCGGGTGATCTTAATTGTTTGTGATTTGGTAACTGTATTAGTATCCCTGTGTAATTGGCATCATTGTGACAGCAGAATGTTTGAAGGTAAGTTTACTGTCATGTTCAGCAGTGGCTTGGTAACGAAACGTTTACTAATGATTAACTGTAATTTTCCAGCCCCGACTAGTGTAGTGGTTATAATGTTTGCCTCTGCAGCCAAGGGACGCGGGTTCAAATCCGATCGAGGACGGTAAATTTTTCAGTGGCGAAAAATTTAAAAAACATGCCTTCTTCTCGGATAAGGAAGTAAAATCGTAGGTCCCGTGCCAATCTGATGTTTGGCACGTTAAAAATCACTACTGGCAGTGGAACTCCTCAAAATTCGACAAAATTCTAGTAGGCATGGCGAAAGACTATATTACAGTTTTAGTCCAAGAGGGCAAAGGGAAATTCCGCATCCTGAACCCTCAGCCACAAAAACAAACAAACAAAACTGTAATTTATCTATATTATGCGCTTTATATTTTGTTTTTCAGTGGATTTTTATATTTTATATGTAAATGAATAAAAGGTGATATTAACTTTAAAACAATTTGACAGTGTCAATTTTACTACAAAAAAACGTCACTGGTTCAGTTGTCACTAATTTTAATTTTAAAATTACAAAATAGTACTGATGCCAACATAATTTCGGTTTTTTATTGTCAACCTGACAAAAAAATTATAAACAAATACGATCACCTCGTAGTAGTCTTTTGATTGTGTAAGTTTATAATTTGTATTATTCAATATGGAAACATTTTTAAATAACTTTTAGTTTTAAAAATGTTCTATATTGCTTTAAGCCATTTGAATACAATGTTCAATTGTTTTTAATAAATACCTTTATATTGTTAAAATTGCAATTAGTTGTTTGTATACAATTTAAATTTTGTAAAATAGTTCAAAATTAAATAGTAAATAAATTTCATACAAATTTAACAGTAATAATTATCTTTTCAAACAAATTAATGTGGATCAAACTGTTATACATACATACTTACTAAAACTAAAACTTATGTTAATTCTATATATTTATTAAATACGTTTTATAATAATTACTCCATAAATAATTTCTAATTATTAAGCAATAGTTTTAAAGAAAGAAGAAAATTTAGACGATTTAAAAGAACACGTTCTATAATTTTTATTAAACGGCTGACGCGATCTTGCACTCGATGAAGTCCATGAATAGTAAACGTAATATGATATTTGTAAACAGAAACAAAGTGTTATTTATGTTTTTAATTACATATATAGGCCTGTATCCATCATAGATTTTTACACCAAAATTTACAATTTTTTTAAAAATTAGATTAAAAATGTTTACAAACTTGTGTTCACAAAGGGCCTGGGTGCACGTCTGTTAAATAATGCCCCTTATATCCTGGGCACCCTTTATGAGCGTAGGCAGTAATTGTAGGCATTTCTGACAATAACTATAACAATAATACCACTCACGTATTCCAACCAGCAATCACCACTAATTTCCCTGCTGAAGGCTGAATTCGATATATTTTGAGGGGGTAATCCTTATGAAATCTCTAAATGAATTCCAGTTTGGCAATGCAGTGATGCACGTAGGTCTTGTTGTCAGCAATTTTTGAAAGGGGGTGATCCTCTTTTCAAGTAAGAAAGTTTTGCTGACAAATTTCCAGTCCCCACAAATTTTGTTCAGTTGTAAGCTCAGTTTGATGTACAAAATATTTCAAAAATTTTCATCGGATATGTTTAATTCAAATTCAATGAATGAATATTTACGTGGCGGTCTTTAAGAACCAGGGCATCGAGTTTGGTGTTTTTGCAGGCTTTCTGAGTCTTGAATCGTATTAGACAAATCCTCTGCCCCATGTAAATTGTTTGGGGTAAAATTTAATTCTTTGTCTATAGAATGCAAATACTTGTTGGAAAATAAGTTGGATTATTTTGTCTTTTTTGGTTAGGAATTTTATTACGTTTTGGCATTCGAACTTTGTTTAACGAAAACTAATTGGTGGAATCAATTCAAATTACTCAGACTGAGTGGCATAACACAAGTATTTGATAGTTAAATTTGATGTTTGTTGTTGATTTAATTAATGCATAGGTAAATCATTATTTGAATTACCCTCTATAAATAAGAACTTATTTTTGTTTGGTATTTTCGATTAGCATGAAATATAAAGGTTGTTGCTCTCTACATTCTTACTTTTAATTTTTGTTTATAACGTTGCTTAAAATTAACAGCCACATCTTTAGAAATAATTCGGTAAAAAGTAGCAATGTTGTCTATCGGTGTAGTGGTTAGCATGTTTATCTCCACGTACCAAGGGTGAGGGTTCAAATCCGGGCGAGGTCGATAAATATTTCAGCGAAGAACAATTAAAAAACATATCTTCTTCCCGGATAAAGTCTCGATTTGGTAAATTTTTTATATTATTTTTCATAATTATGGATTAAATGGTTTCGTTTTAATGGTACAAAAGATTTCCTTTTCAAAATCTTCGAACGTATTAAGGCATTGTTTTCAAAAATTATACTTGTTGATATGGCATTAAGCGACTTTTCTTAAACAAATCTTTTATTTGGTTTTGACCAAAAAAATGTAGGCTGGTGCCGTTTGATAATGGATTATCCCTTAAAATTATGCAAAAGTTGTTCATTTACAACTTCAGTACATTTTTGTAAGCGCACATTTTCACAAATGTTTGGGATATTTCGGATGATTTTACGCAACACTTGAAATCTGTTAATGAGGTCTTATGCATTATGAATTGGAGTATTGTCGAAGGAAAAACTCTAATGGTGGTTGCAATTCTGCACAAATAATATAATCATCAGCTTAGTATTTATTTAAAGATATATTGTTGATGGTTAGATATTTTCCAGGACTGATAGCACTTGTTCTAAAAAAATGAAGAGACGAACTGCAAACATTGATTACAAACTATACTTGCGAAAAAATGTTCAATTGCTGAATATGAGTTAAATAGATGCCGATGATTGCTGTTCGAGGAAATCATGCTTAATTCTGCGAACAACCTTTTATATTCTATGCCTCTGCATTTAATTCTTAATAAACTTAGATGTCAGCAGACCTAGATTTATAATGGTTCAATGAATATAACATTTTTCATGCGCCTTTGTGTTGGGATAGGTCTGTTTCATTCACTATTATATTAATGGTTTAGTAAATAATTAATTATTTTAGTTCATAAAGGATTTATGTGTAATTTATAATATACGCCAATCCTATATAAATTATAAATATACAGGGTGTTTTAGATAATATAGTATTCCTTTTAAGGGCGACAGACAGGCTTGGGAGGAGAAATTTGCAAATTTTGTAAAAGTATTTTTTGGAAATTATGATATGTAAAAATTGTTATTATGTTAGTGACCTACTATTTAAAGAGACAAATGTTTTTGATATAAGACAGTTATTCTTTTATAAAACATTATGTTTTCAATATAAAGCCAAAGATGCTTTACAATGCATTGAACATTATCATAACACCAGATATAAAAAACTTCAAAAATTCAAATTCCACAAGTTGATAAAACTACAGCCTAACGACCACGTCCTTTTCTTGCGCTGAGATATCCCAGTTTATGTAGAGTGGGTTGTGTAAGAAAACGACTCTTCGCTACGCATGAAAAATGAAAAAAATAAAAACTGATGAAAATGGAATCACTATATTAAAGTTTTTTATTTGAAAATTGAAATAAAAAGGAAAGGATAACAGAATCCTTCAAAAATGTTGACAGTTACACTTTGAGTTGTTTTTACTATGGGACATAATAATGAACAATTGTTGTTTAGCATATAGGCAACTCAATATACATTCACCGCAGTACATTGATCATTTTTGTTTAATGTTTTTCAAAATTCATAACAAAAGTTCATATTCTAGTTTCATTAAATGGTATTTAGTTTGAAAGTTATGAGGAAATCGAAAGTGTTGTAAAACACGTGAAACACATTTTATAGGTACCTATAATGTATTTCAGAATGCTGATTAGATTCTTCTAATCAACAAAGCGATTTGCCAAAATGCTCCTTAGTAAACTTAGAGAAGCTTTTATGGTCATCACTTTTCTAATTGCAAGTTTTATTAGGTAACGGCATCATAAATCAAGATTAACTTTTTTGTATAAGAAAGTTACATAGCATAGGGACAATCACTTTCAAAAATGTGTTGCTTATGATAAACATAAATTGCATTCGTCGTCTTAATAGATAATAATTACAATGTAATATCTATATCAGCAACTTACATAAATATATAAACTGTATTAATAACCATATTGGAAAATTTAATATGGATTAAAAAGTTAAGTCACTGTTGAATCGTTTCGAATAATTTTAATAGGAAGGTTATTCATTTCTAACATTGCGTAATACAGACAACAATTGCATGCTATATGAATGTGTGTCAATGCCAATTTAAATTTATGAATTAAGAATTTTAAGAGATTTAATAATGTTTTAAAACCTGTGACAAAAACTAGAAATTACCAACAGAAAATGCACAATAATGGTCATTGGAATTTTTTCTCCTTGATGAAATTATTCTAGCGAAGTTTTGTATTAAGTACCAAGGTACAACCAATGGTTTACATAATGCAACAAAATTGTAAAACTTGTTTCTAATAAATAATTAGGTTATTGAGATATTTGCATTCAAATATTGCATTAATTGAAGTGAAAATGTATTTCAATTTTTAATTTTAACATAAAATAAGAAATAATTACTTATCCACAAATTGTCATGAAGAACATGTGATTAAAAAAAATTCCATTGTTGACAAGCAGGAACGCCAATAATGATGAAGTTAAGACTGCTGTAAAGGGATGAATTCGGAGTCAAGATGATAAATATTTTATGAATGACATGCGAAAATAGGCCGAACGTCTGGAGCGCTCTGTATACCATTCGGGCTATTATGTAACTAAAAAATAAAGCTTTCATTTCTCCCTGTACTCCAGTTGTGGGCAGCCATGCCTCGTAGATTATTGACTTTACCTTTTATTAGAAATGTTTCAGTAATTTTTGATAGTTGTAGTATTCACTTCAATTTGTGATCTGTGGTTCATTGCAATTCAACTATTGCGTAGCAAATATGATTTTTCGCCCCCCTCTTTATCTTTTATAGGTGGATTTCGTTATCATAGTGACTAAATTGTAATTTTTTTATCAAAAAAGGGTTTACCATTTAGAATTTATTTGATTTTCTCACTCTATTTCCAAATACGTTATTATTACTGCCAACTCGAGTCTTTTCCCACAAAACCGAATGTAATCTTTTTGCAACCTATCACTTATATTATTTTATCGGAAGTATATTTCGCGATTATGAATTCGATGAATTTTATACAGAGTACTTACTAAGGTAAAGTCTTATTTTTCTACGAATATGTTTTAAGAAGAACGGTAAAGATTATTTTTATGCGTCCTATGTTAATTTTCTCCTGATTTGTGGATTTTAAATCAAAAGTATTTAACATAGTTTTGTTTAAGACCATTGACATACTTCATTTGTTGCATCATCAATTTATTTCCACATACGTTTCACACATTATAAAACCAGTTTTACCAATTTATTTCTTATAAAAATTCTAGCTTAAAATGATGCATCACATAAGCTTCTTCTCGTTGAAAATTTTAAGATAGGTCCAAGATGGCTACCTCCAACACGGCCGACAGGAACCAATATTGTTTTAAAAAGTTTCGCCAAAACCGCTGTTCAAAGATTTTCAGGGCGATCTTGAGTTTAGACTCGCTTTTTTAAAACAGTTTTCTAACCTCGTGTAATTCTTTACAAAATATCCTGGAATGAGATTGAAGTTCTAGCAAATTTAAAAACTTCTTCTTTGGAGGGACAGGATAGGACTCTTGTCACGGTAAAAATAACCATACGTGGCGAGAAATTTCTTCAATATCGAAGTGAACTCAATCCAAATCTTTCATTTAGTGAAATCATCATACAACAGATTCTCATATATATAAAATCTATGGTACTAACCGAGAAGCAGCACCGAAGAGTTTTCAAACAAAACATTGCACAAGCGTCCTTCTGTGGTTAAACGTGGCATTGGTTTTTGCGATTGAATAATTTCTAGTATCAGATAATAAACGTTTTTACGGCCTATGATCGACACTTGCGTTACTTACGGAGTGAAGTATTGGGAATACATTCTCCGAGACTTCGAGAAATACCTTGTGTACTCATTTCGTTATATCTATTAGAACTGTCACTATAATCAATGAGCAGAATACCCATCGTATCCCAAAAAATACTTGCCGTCATTTTTCCGGCCGATTGTGACATTCTGAACTTTTTTGGGGGTTGTGTGCCCTTTTTATGCTATTGTATAGATCCCTACTTAGATTCAGGCTCAAAATGATGAATCCAAGTTTCATCTCCCGTAATAATTCGGCTCAAAATTTCATCTTTGTCGTCTCGGTAGAGGTTTAAAAACGCGCGTGCACACTCAATACGATGTTGTTTATGCAGTGGTGTGAGCATTCTGGGTACCCATCTGCACTAACCTTTGAGATGGCAAGATGGGAATGGAGAATATTTAAAATGGTTGTATGAGATACTCCAACCACTTCTACAAGTTGCTTCTTCCTTAAACGAGCATCTCCAGATACAAGTTTTTGAACTTTTTCCACAATGTCCGCGGAAGTGACTTCAATCGGCCGTCCTGGTCGGGGGTCGTCTTCAATCGGCCCTCTGCCTCGTTTAAAAAAGTTATGCCACTTATAAATCATGATTTTTCCAGGACAAGAGTTCCCATAAACTGAAGACATTTCATTCAAAATGATTTGTGGTGGTTTTCTTTGTTTTGTTAGAAATTTTGTAACCGCACGAAATTCGATTTTTTCCACTGTTGATATTTTTATCCGCCTTTGGTTGCTTGATCAATAATAACTCTGAGGTTAACACAATCACAATGAAACTCTCTAGGTACACTAATAAGACGTCGCTGCATAGATACTACGCGGTAGTAATCCCCTTTCCCGATGACCGCTCCTTTCCGCGAATTTATTGATCTCCTCGAGTAGTTGTTACGTGCAACACTGGCATTACCAAATGGTGTTGAGAAATCGAAATTGATAGAATTACATTCAACATTTGTATAGCTGAGTTAAAAAGAGCAAGAGACGCTTTTTATAACAACTATTTTGATACTCCCTGTATAAAAAGACATTGTCGGTTAATTTTCTATTACTATACATATTAATAAATATTCAAAATCTTAGAGTGTTTATATTTATTAAATTAATAATTCCTAAAATATTTTAAAAACGTTTCTAATTATTTTACGCTAATAATAAGAATCGTGACATTTGCAATAAATTTTATTTAATAGATTTTAAGAAACATTTCTAAGCGCAGTTTTAAATTGTAGTCATTAAAGTGAGCTTCCTGATAAATGCAATAGGTGAAAATCTCCCGAGTACAAGTACGCAAAGGTCGCCAATATCAAAGATAAGCCGCATCCAATCAAGAATTCGTATAACATGGAAGGTACGCTTCTCGGTATTTTGCATGTACGAGCTGTATATGGACATCTTTTGTTTTCTTTGCGAATTGAAGACGAAGTTCATGCATGGGGATAAAGCAACTCTTCTTTGTAAATGAAAGCTACTCAATGTAAAATTTGTTTTTTGTATGTATGTTCCGAGATGTGAATAATTAAGTGTAATGAAGCTGAATATTTTAAATTATTTGAATTAAATGGAAGCGTTTTGATTTATGGTACTCCATTTTGGAATCTCAAGACTGAACGGTTTCGCAATTGGAAGGGTACCTGTAATTAAGACAACTTTTCGCCATTAGAATTAAATTCCTTAAGGAAATCATTTCGATGACTCTTTTGGAATATTACAATTACCACTTGCCGAATTATCCAGTGAGTTATTTTTGTTTGTTATACCCTACTGCTATTTGATTGAAACGTAATTAACCCCGGCGTTAATAGGACATTAGTATAAATTTAGTAGAAGTAAATTTTGTTTTATTAAAACCGTCTTTAGTTACTAAGAAGTGATATTATTGACAATATGTGAATAAAAGTACGCTTATTCGACGGAACATAAATAACTTCGTACAATCATAACTTGTGTTTGTATTTTCATTTTAAATTTCTGGTTAGTTCAGCATTCAAATTAAATTTTTGGATCCACAGGTAAATTCATTATTATTTTATAACTACGTGTATTTTGCTGATTGAATTGATATATTAAATCGGTCTTTGGCTTATTTTCTATTTTATTTGTTACAAATAGTTTTATAGCCAAAGAGAAAGATATACACCGTGATCTGAAAATTCAGTGGTTAACTTCACTTGCAGTGGAGCAGATAAGTGGGTATTAATTCCGTACATATTTTATTATATTGAAGATGTCGAACTGTGGCTTTTATTCCAGTGTTTTGAATACTTTTTACCAGCTATAATAAGGTGAAGCGGCACTCTCTCAACTTTTGAAATTTTTACATTCAGGTCTTTATGTTGGAGCTTGCGAACTTACGAACACGCCATTTCTTTAGCTAGACTTGCTACCTCTCAAGTTCTATGTTTTTGATATTATTATCTTTAGCAGATCCGCAGTACTCTTTCATGCCGCTGCAATTTGCTGTACTAAACCTAATTAAAAGGGAAGTTATTTCCCTACATAATATTTATGAATTTTCACAGAGCTTGACACTAATAACATGATTTTTTACTGCAGTTGTTCGAACCTGATGAAAATGAACGAAAGAGTTTTCTAAACATTTCCTGTAACGCAGTACGTTAGACCGAAATGCTAGAAATGCAAATGTGGTGGTATAAAAATACCAATTGACATAAAGAACTTGTATACTCTTTCTTGCGGAGATGATCAATCTTTGTAGTTTCAAATAATAAACGAAATTAACTATGTCTATATTTTTTCAAAATTGACCTTTTTGTTAAATGCATGTACGGATAAAGTACGATAAATGTGTGATTGTATTTTCCTTTTTTGTTGTGAACCACTTATGGAAAAGTGGTTCACAAATTAGCATGTGCGAAATCTGCACTAATGTAGTGATGATTTAATTAAGTTTTGAACACGAGGGCCTCGGCTTTGCTCGTGACTTGGGGCGCGAGTGCCTAATTTCTTACCTAAATAGATATGCTAAAAATTACTTAATACGGAAAGCTTATCAAATGTCAAAATTGAAAGTGTTTACTGATCAACAAGCACTAGTACAAACAAATTGCTAGTACACTCAATTGTATCTACATTAAATCGATCTGAGATATCGTACACTGATTTTATAATTAATTGTACACAATACGTCCTCAAACTTAGACCTCAAATAACTATTCTTGATTATAATAAAGCATTGAATTTAAAACAATACAAATATCCTACATTCTTAAAATAGTCAGAATGACTACCTTACTACTTATAATATTTATAATTAAAATTATTAACTTGTACATAGAATAACACCAAAAATTACAATCTATTAGCAAAAAATAATTATCATTTAGAATTATGCAGTTAGTTAAATTGCTACACCTATCACTTATTTATAGCTTAATGTGCTGCTTATTAGTTGACAACTAAAATGGTTTAGATATTAAACATGCCGAACAAAAATTCAAAAATTAAATTATTCTTCACTACTACTATTAAGAATGAATAATGGAATTTACTTTCCATACTTCCCGCTGTCGAGACACTCTATCGTAAACGCTTTATGCTTTTCTTATCCGGCGCATCAAGAAGCAGTTTTTTTATCCGAGTTTTATTTAATATTTTTTACACGTATTTCAATGTCCAATCTCGACCATTGCCACGAGCATTAACTATTTAGAGAAACATCTGCCCCCAAGTGGCACCATACGAAGTATAAATCGCCCGAGATAACATTTTAATGACAAACTAAGCAATTTTATTTAACTATATATTTTAGGAATTTAATTTTTAAATCAAAATTGTTCAATTTTAAGTTAGAAAAGTAACATTATAACATCCACCATTTAATATTAAATGTTAATCGCATTTTATAGTTGTAATGTTCCGTTTTTGTGTGGTTGTGATTGATGGATTTAGATTATTAATATGTGTAATTTCATATTTAAGTTGGACAACTAATTCTGTAATAACGAACTTTCATTTTTATTAATTTCAAAATTTTATATAAGAGATTTGAATTATTTAGAATCATTGGCTTAACGATTTTGTTCGGATGGCGACAGAAGTCTGCACAGGTCCATGGGCTCTCCTTGTATTTGAACTAGAAAACGATGAACATTGTGAAGAAATGCTTTTAGAAAATTAATAAGAAATAATTTAAATAATTATTTAAAATATAAGGGACACATTATTGACTAACAATGTATTTTTATAATTTTTGAACGAGCAGAGACGATGTTCACGTTCTAAAAGATATTGTTTATTTCTTCAATTTAAATGAAAGTAAATTGTAAATTAAAGTGATTTTTTGTGTGATAATTCTACGCACAACCTGGTGAGCGTTCAGAATTATATTATTTTTCATAATTAGAAATTAGAAAGCTTCGAAGAAGTTTCAAGGTTTTTGACCACGCCGTAATGAAGGCATACGTCATATTGTATAACTTTATGTCCTTTATAGAATAAATGCTACGATAACAGACGCTCCTGGATATAAGTGTTATATTTTCGCTTAATAATAAATTATATTTAGCAATAAATTGAAGGATCGAAACATAGTAGTTATAATTATATTTACATTATCTTACAGCATTTAATATTAGATTACTTAAAATTAAATTGTCCTCATATGGTAGGATAAAGAATTCTAAGTTTTATAAACATTTGAATTGCTGTCAAGGAGAAACTATTTCAAGATTCTTGTACTGTAATTATTATTTGGTAAGGTACATAACTTTACTTTGTTTTCTTTAACCTAATTGATTCTAGTACGAACTGTTACTTAATATCTTATGTTATAGCAAAACATCGAAGCCTGAAAATTCATGAAGTTGAAGGGGAAATGCTACATTTCTAACCGTTTTAAAAAAAAGGGTTGTAAGGCAAAGTATTTGGGGAAAGCATATTTTATTATATTATTTAAAAATAAAGAATATAATAAATTAATCCTGTAAAAGGAAGTTTATTAAATTTATTTGTTTATTATCGTTTTCATTCTTAAAATAAGTATCAAACTGATGAAAGCAGCATCAGCGTAAGAAAGGTAAATTCGAATGCTATAATCTTTAATATCTCGAATTTCAAATCGCTACAAATTCTGGCGCTCAAATAAAATAAAATTGGAGGATTCACGTTGTGCCTTTTAATCTCAATAATAAATTTTTAAGCGATTCTATAGTCGAGGAATGGAAGATCTTATGAAAAGGTCTCGCATTCTCTTTTTAGTAAGTTAAACATACCTGCGTTATAGCAATGCAGTAACGGAAAAATAGCTAGTCAATTGGGTGCTCGGAATCTTGCGCAATGTAGTTACAATAATTTTATTTTTCTAGAAACTTGTGAAATAGAGTAGTTTACAGTGATACTTTAACCCGAAAACAAATTGTTTCCTAAACTAATAAAAAAGGAAAAAGGTTTGAAAATAATAAACTTTAGAACTTGTGTGAGTTGTAACATATTGCAAAGAATATAAAAATTCTTATAAAGAAGTAGACAATGTCTGAATTATAAATTGTCCTAAACTCGCGGTATCGCACTAAGAAGTTCATAGGTTAATGGATAGCCTGAAGGAAAATTTAGCTTCTACGATTTAGACAAGGAAGCTTGACTATGCGAGGAGTTGCTAGAGAAACCAAATAAAAACACGAGCCGACATAAAATCGTCGAATTTTTCGTACAGCGTTAGCGTTATTAAAAGCTATATCACGCGACAATAGCGAGAAGATCATTTACATTACATCGCATGTAGCACAGTAGCAGAGTAGCTCAAGCACATACGAGTAGTAAATAAAAATTAATAATCTAACTTTCAAAGTCTTTCAAACAGAAATTACAAGAGTGCAAAAAATAAAGGACAAAGGTCCGAGAGTGTACGATTGTTGGAAACCAAATTAAAAATCGGTCCGATTTCTTATTCAGTTTCCATAGTTACGTGAATACACGTGCTCGTGATTAGCTAGAACCGAATCCCATGATGACCGCCGGATTGAAATCTCAAGTACCGAATCCAGGTAAATCAAAGTTTGACAATCCAGAGCATCGTCCTAGAAATCGGTAGGGAAGCTGACGCCTTCACAGCTGACATATTATTTACGTAAAATAATATGAAAACTAACCCGATGACGTAAGTGAGTTTATATCAATTTATTTAAAGTTAAAATCTAAGCCACTAGGTAGTTTTATTCGTACAAACTGATATATTTAAAAGACTTTATTCCCTCGTGTGTCACTCTGTGAATAAACTCCATTTAAGGAAGGTACCCCAGGTAGCAACAGGGTCTATTAGTATATAATTTTTGTAGTATTTACATAACTGAAATTTTATTTGAAATATAGGTATTGAACTTGTGGCTTATTTGTTATTTATTGGAACATACGTCCAATGGTGGGAACCCATAAAATTTAAAAAGCAATCAACTTGAATTTTATTAAACCTTATATGAAAAAATTACAAAACGTTAATTTAGTTGTTCCGAAAAGCGTCTTGATTCCAAGGAAAACAAATAAAATCCTTAAGAATACATTGATTACCCCCTCTTTATTCAGTTTACGCTACAAATTAAAGACAACTAGTTAATTCAGTAGAATAATTGATAAAATTGTAAAAGGGTAAACAATAATACATTGCAAACGAATTGTGCAGGGAAAATTTAAATTACAGTGGGTATCGTATTTACCGTACTTAAGATGGTAATCATTTTAATCCAAAGTTCTAAATATTAGGAGGAGCTTTTTTGGGAGTAAACACCGCTTCTAGAACTTCTTTAAAATCTATTTCATCGTATATCAAACACATCGTTGTTTTGTTTTTCATTAAATTTTGGTGTAATTCACATTGCAATACACATATTATGATCGGTGTAATATATTTTCATTAAATAGGAAACAGCATGAAAAATATACAGAAATTCTATTAATAACGTAAAATTATACATCAACAAGTGTTTATATTTTTACTTGTTACTATCAACCATTTCTTTTTAATTTAATGAAGACTTTAATATAATTATTGTAATTTTAATAGGTCCTGTATAGAATATTTGTCTGTAAGCTTATTATTATTATTTATTTTTTGACATATGTAACACACGGAACCAACGTTGTTGAGGAAGTACTAATAAACAAAATTAGTACCGACGTTTATTATAGAACATGCAGCCGATCCGAATTACGACTCGAAAATGTGTTACAAATACTAGAAGCTTCTCAAATATTTTGAGGCTTACAGTTTTTTTATAAATATGATAGCTTAGTTCAAAAATTAATATTTGCGTGTAAGAGAGTGAAAATAAATAGTGTTACAAATAAATTGAGGTAAATATATAATTTGTGAATAACTAGATCCGAAATAAATAGTTAAATTATAGCATAATAAATCCGTAAGTTTTGTTATAATTGACACTAGAAGTGATCTTATAGATTTTCAAATTTATAAATTTTTTCTCAACAGCCCCGTGTTGAAAAATGTAAATAAATTTTGTATTTTAATACTCCCCATTTTAAAATTTTATCAAAGAAAATGAGAATTTTTATCTTTTCATAATCTAAATCGCATTGGAAAGTAAGTGTATATTCTTCATCTCATTATATTTTATGATTTTATCAGTATAGCATTGACAACTGTGTTGCCAATGTCCGTTACTATCAATTCACTAAACTCAAAATCGTATAGCACGTGTCTATTTGTACCTTACTGTTTTTTATTCTTAGCCTAGTGAGACCTGTTTTTGTAATACACGACAAAAATCTGTCTTTTTTTTCATTATTTTTTTGACACTTCGGTAAAGAATCATACCGGAGTATAGTACGTAGAATACGCTTAAAGAAAGAGATAAGAAAAAAAGGGAAGCCAGAAACAGAAAAAAGAGACTTGGAAAGACAGCGCTAAGAAGAGAAGCTAAATCCTAAACGCTAGTACTAGGAATTCTTCACAAATATCGCCAATTGGTTCGTACAAATCACAAAGATCACTCAAAGGAGCGTTCAAAATATCATTAGGAGGCTACCCAGTCGTTCGTTGTTTTGTGGCCGCGATGGTTTAATTAATTTGATATCAATTAGGTAGTTGATCGAGAGGTTTTATTTATTTTGAATTGAAGACCATTGACAACACAAAATTCTATATTGTAGCACATCCCAGTAGCTTGAGAATTGTAAGAAAGAGTATTGTTGTGTACCTTTCCCTATTAGGGTTTTCTTACGTACAAGCCTTTATTTCGTCTTAAAAGAATAACAATGTTAATATAAAAAAATTTATTGAAGTGGAAAAAAATTAGAAACATACATAACATATAATAAATTAGAAATGCAACCAGAGAATAAATCTACAAATGAGGAGTGACATTTCACAATGCAGTTTTCGACCCAAGTTCGACTTTTCACTTCTAGATAGTGTTTGGTTCATATAATTATTCTGAATTGAATGAAGTATTACAACTGTTTCAAAACAAAATGTAATATCAACGTTGGGTTTCGTTTCAGAACGCAGTTTTTGCTCACTTTTATTGGTTTCAAAACGCAGTCTTTTGTTACGTTGAATCCATTTCAAAACGCAGTTTTACTGCTCAGTGAATTTCACATAATCTATGGTGCTTTAGTTGCTGTTGGTAAAAAATAAGAGTATTTTGCAATGAACCTGTGTGGTATTTGAGTGTAAAATGGCTCAGAAAGTGCCAGAAAAAGAGAAAAAACAATACACGCTAAGCAACATACCAAACAATTGAGGTAAACAATTGCTGATTATCACTTTTAGGTTATGTATAAGAACTTGAAATTTATATCACTTTCAGGCACTCTAATCACTTTCCTAATTTAGATGGATTTACAAGATCATGTGCCCACAATGAAAGGAGGTTAAAATGTAATGCAATACCTCAAGAAGCAATAATTAAAGCACGAAAACAACAATTCAGAGTGCCAAATCGCATTGTACAGAATAACAAAGTTGCTTATTTTTTGAAAATTACCTATCCTTATATTTGCTGATAATAATAATAATCTGCAGCTCGTTTGTCAGAAATTCTTTAGCGCTGCTTTAACCTTTCACAGCGACGGCTTTTAACTAGTTCAAAGCAGGTTCAAAGTGGTGTTGGAATTAGAGAAAACAGAGGCGGAGACTTCAAATCAAAGAAATACGCCGATAAAGAGAAATGAATGCATTGGAAATCTCAAGGCCACCGAATTTCATTATGACAGCCAAAAATTTAGAGGACTCTGCTTGCCATCAGAACTTAATGTTACAAGATTGTATAATATGTACAACTCATCGGCCGATAGCGCATTACAAGTCAAAAAACTTTTTCAAATAAAATTTTTTGTACAAAATTCAGCATAGGATTTGGGACGCTTGTCATAGGTGTATGTAGTTACTGTTATCAATTTAAAAATCAGTTGAAAACAGCAGCAAGTGAGGATGAAACAGTTCGTGTTAGCACAAAATTGAAATTACACACTTCAGCAAAATAATTTAACCTGTTAATGAATGAAAAACCTGAACCATGTGCATCTTTTGTTTTGATTTGCAGCAAGCACAGGTACTACCAAAGGCCTTTTATTCTATATAGCTTGCACTGTATACTTTCCTTATAATTGATGTTGTACAGACTTCAGATTCTGTATTCTATTCGTGGGTCGAGATTCAGCGGGAAGAGGTGCGGCTGATATTGGTTCAGCCTTGTATGCCTTTTTAACAAAATTAAATTTGCCCCAAGATTGTACTTTATTAAAGCAATTTCGTGATGTTTGTTCCAGCCAGAACAAAAACTCAATAGTTATAAGTATGTTGATGTTTTGGTTATGTATGGTATCCGTTTTAACCTTACTGTACTTTTTGTTTTTTCTGTACGAGGACATTCCTTCTTGCCAGAGGATAGGGTGTTTGGAAGGATAGAGAAAATATCTAAGAAGCGTATGAAAATATTGAAAAAGAAAGATTACTGGGAAATTTTTCGTGAAGTCAGAGAAATCAGGTGTTTAGGAGGAGATTGGAAATTATATAATTTGAAGTCATTAGCGGATTGTTTCAAAAAAGTTGAAAATATAAGAGATGCTAAAAGAATTATACATACAAAAATCCAAGGTCAGAAAAATCAATGTACGCGTTGAGCCTTATAATGTAACTGACCTGAATTAAGCAAAATTTTTGCTGAAGGAGGGAAAGTCATTTCCAAAAACACCATTGCAAGAAATAGTTCTAGGCAGGGCATTGAATGATAAAAAGCTTAAAAATATCGACATCTTAATAGATAAATCATTTTCAAAATTGAACGATAACAATGTGAAGGTAAATTGGAGGACCCTAGACAAGCTTGAGTGGTATCGAAAATTAATTGACAAGGAATATAATGATCCTGGTCAAATAAATACAGAAGAAGAAGCTGAAGAGTCAAGACTTCTGTGATTGCACAGAAGATGACGACTGCCTTCATGTCTAGTTTTGACTTTTCCTTGTAATATTTTATTTAGTTTTCATATTATTTTTCTAGTGTAATTGCTTATGTTCATAGTTAGTTAATACATTACTTTTCGTTATCAAGACTCAGTTTATTCCAGCTTAATCATACTAAAAACCCATTTGTTTTTCGATTTCCGTTTCAAAATGCAGTTATTTTCCATTTTGGTTTTTCTGTGATGGTTAGAAATAATAAATATTTCAAATATTTGTCATTATGGCCAATAGGACACACATAACCACAATGTAATTTACAAAATTTATCTATCTCACATGGAATTCAAGTAACAGAAATCTGTGATTCTCTAAAATATGTCAGTTAAAAACTGCATTTTAAAAATTCACTCCTCAAATAGTTAAATTAATGAAAACAAAATTTATCAAATTGCGTTTTGATGCAATTAGTTTACACATACGGATTTCAAATGTGTATAGTACGAATATTTTTTTACAGTTACTTTACTCTAAATACTAAATAAGATTAAAATAACTTTGTCTAAAGAAAAGTATTTCGGTTTCTACCTGCTCATGAATGAAAAGATATATAAATGAATACTAGAAATCATATATCCTTGTTTAGCTAAATAAATTAAATGCAGTTTATGTTATAAATTTAAATTGAGTTTTTGTTAATTTAGCGCATCCGAATATCACCTAACGGATTGTAATTAAATAATTGTAACGGCGTAAAAGCGATTACGTATCTTGATAATTATTAAACACTTTTGAAAAACCTGAGACGTTCAAAAACAACTTTTTGTAGTATGTATTTTTGGAAGGCCAACATTAATATAATAATTATTATTAATATTATATATATATATATATATATATATATATATATATAT
>JAHWXV010300834.1:0-13121 GCA_024586415.1 Phrixothrix hirtus | reverse complement strand
CCGAATTCCTACTTGATAGTCTTCTTTAACTTCAAATGGCGTAAACGTTTCTTCAATGTCATGAAAAATTTTTCTTCTTTAAAATTTTATTTTATGCATCTTTCAACTTTGCTTATTTCATCATAACTTCGGTTCAATACATTTTCTTCAACTTGGCTATCATCTTCTTTGCCCTTTTCATCTTCGTTAGTGCGGTCATCAACTTCTGTGTTTAACAAATTAATATCAGTTAAATGCACCACAATTATTTTAACTAGTTCATCTTTGCTCTTTGTATCAAAATCTATACTTCAAATCAAATAGCAATAAATTAATTACATTTTGCTTAAATTATTCAAAACAAACTTCATTTAATCATTACATTCTTTAGAATCATTAATGAAATCGAAGCCAGTAAAGTTCAATTTTCTATTGTTACAGTTACCTTCACTTTCAAAAATTAATTTATGTAAAGCTTTGATTGCTTTTGTCGACTGAATCCTTAATATTTTCCTCTATTTCCTGCATATCAAAATGTACCATCACGAAGTTTTAAAACAAATCGCAAAGTTTCACAGAATTAATTTTAATATTTAATTTTTTTAAACACTATCATAAATAAGTTTTTTTTTAAAATCGATTCATAGTTTCATATATTATTATTCATACACTTTATATTAAGGTATATTTATTTTAATTTTTTTTAAATAACAATTACACCAATGAAATTATTAAATAAAATAATTACTTACAGTTCAATCTTCTTATCAAACCTGAATAAATAGCTTTTGCATTTCTTATTTAATGTATTATAGATTAACACATTTTTTGTTTATACACACAGAATTTAATGTTCACTGGTTTTTGTTATTTATCAACATTACCTTTATCCCACTTACCACAATCTGTTAGCTATATTGTGGCCTTCAAAGCTCAATTGGTTCACTTAATTTTTATTTAAATGTAATACATTAAAACTGAATACTACACATATAAACATGAGAAACAAAAAATGGTAGCAATAATCGAAACTAGATGGACTTAACTTATTACTGTACTACGTCTTATTAATAAACTTTTACGCATCTTTTCTGCTTAATGGAAAAATACATCTTACTTGTTTTATACTTGCATGTACCCATGTTTACCTATTCACAATGTACCTGTTTGTCTATCACAATTGTTTTTTTATTGGAGTTTGTTAATTTTTTTTATCTGCTAGCATGTCATAATAACTTTATAAACGCCTACTTGAGTGTTATAATGCCATTAATTATGAAACGGAATGTCATAATGAGTTCATTTCAGCACCAAGTTCTGTAATGATATATTATTATGAATAAATAATTCATTACTAAGGAAATGAACACACTCATCATTTTTAACTTAAACAATATTTTGGCATGGTTATCATTAAGGTCCTTGTAACATAAATATCTATCATTTTACCAACTAAATCAATAATTGGACAATATCTAGCATGTAGTGACATTTGTATATTAACTGCTTATCTTATTAAACTAAAATAGCTTGTCATTTTATATTATCCCGAGATATCTCGTCCATTTTAATTATAAGCTTAGCTTTTGTTTTTAAATCAATCAAAGTTATCCTGATTTTGTAAAAAAGTCATAATAACACATTAAAGGCATGTGTGTTGTATTTTTCAGTGGAGAGAGAACTATATGAGCTGTGATAGCATACTTTCATGTAATTTTAATATTCTGTTTGTTTTATGATGGTGAAGGCATATTTTGCATTGTTTACAATGGAAACTAATGACTCTTTAACCTACGAGAATTATGAACCAGAAAGTGATTTAAAGGATTCAGGTAATGATATTACATCGTCGTCAACCAGTGATGTAATTGATTTCGAAGGTTATAATATGTAATAAATGCTCATCAGTGGTAGGAAATGGACATAAATAGGGATTCCACCGGCTGCCTCGATTCTTATTTACTACTAATTTACATTTATTTTTTTTTTTGCTGATGTCCATTATTTGCTCAAATTAGGAAATATATAATTACATATTATATTACATTTATTTACTGAATATGTTTGTATTATACACATATTTATAAATCATACAGGAATGCCTAGCATTCAATTAAATCTAAAAATTATTAATAAGTCTTCAGATAAAGAAATTCTATTTTTTTGTCAGTATTTTGATAGAGAAATGATGAAAATGATTACTGTGGAAACAAATAGGTACACTTTGCAGTGCATACAGAAAATGTCTAACTTAGGCCTTTTATAGAAAGAGGTCAAGGTTGAAGAAGTTAGCATTTTTTTTGGCTTGTAAAAAAGTGAAAAAAACTCGCCTTACAAATATATTGGAGTAATAGACCTTTGATTTCAATGCCATTTTTCAAAAATATGTTTTATAAAAGATTTATTGTAATCAAAAAATTTTTACACTTCACAAATAATGAGGAATGTGATGCTCCTAGCTATCCTAAATTGAATAAAATTTCACCTATTTATCAATTATCTATCAAAAAAAATTTCAAAACTAATACACATGAAAGGGGCATTACAATAGACAAGAGTTTATTCCTATGCAAAGGTCATACATCCCTCTCAAAAGAGCAAGATGAATCTTTATAATATATATCGGTAAAGGAACAAATATAGATCCAAAATATTCATATATGTCTTTATAAGTTGTGACAACTGTCTAATTTATTGTTGGGGAAGGGGTATTGTCCGACTGTCGACAATTTCTTGTAAAGAACAAGACAGATATCTATGACACACTCAAAATAACATGAAAAGACCCCCACTACTTCTAGAAAAAGGCAAAAGAAACAGCTTTCCAGCATGGAAAAGTAATGCCAATGCATTGGTGTGATAAAAAAGATGTTAATCTTTTATCCACCATCCACAATCCGGTTGATAAGTGCTACCAAAAAAGAAATTAGAAAAGATAAAACCAGAAAAGGTGAAAAAATAGTACAAGAAAATATTTTTCTACTTCCTGGAATTAGCTATTTGGAACTTTTTTCTTTTATATAAAAAATGTTTTGGTTTTAAAAAGCAGTCTTCAATTTAGACTTTCTTAGTTGAAAATCTAATTGAAAAATTCCATGATAAAAAGAATTTTACACCTATTATCAGTACTTCAAAAAATCCTCTACGAACATCGCCAAGGCATTTTTTGGAACATATACCTTCTACCAGTAAAATAGTTTACCATACTAGAAGATACATGGTTTATTCTACAAAAAAGAGAGCATTGTCTGCTTTGTCTGTTTGTGTTTCACAATGTTTCCACAAATATCGTTTGCAATAGTTAGATTTATAATGGTAAAATAATAGTTTATTTCGAAATGTATCCTAAAATTATTGTTTATTTTATAATAAAGATGTTTTTACAGACATTTTATACATATAAAAAATATAATGTGATATCTCGGGATGCTGAAGTTGGTTTTTGCATTGTTTTTTGGCTAAATAGAAATCAACATTTTAATTTATAATAAATGATGATATGGACATACACTGATGTCAAGTACATATTGCCATAATAAAAAAATACTAAAATCTTACTTGAAAAAATTTCAAAAATTGGTAAGGCAAGCGGTTAAAAAATTTGGAATTTATATATTTTTTATTCTTTATCAGAATTTTCAAACTTATGTATTACATATTGTCAGTAATTGGAACAAATTTCATTATTGTATGTTCTGTAACCTATTTCAAGATATATCCGAGTACCCTTAAAATACAAATTGCTTTATGAAATTAAGTAAATGACTTAACTTTGTGGTTTCTCCTTTATTAGCAGTTAGTTTGAGTCTGTTCTTAAACCTAATTAACATTTCTGTTATTGATAAAACCATTTAGTATATTTTATTTTATTGTTATTTTTTGTTCATTTAATATTTATACATTATATTAATATTAGTTTCTTAAATTATGCTTAGTTTAGTTCCATTTAAAGACTTCATTAACTATGTCATTCATAAATTTGATAAGCTATTGTCATTTTCAATAACAGCTGTGCAACAAGATGCTATAGAATTTAGAATGATTATAACACACTCAACCTCATTCAGTAATAATCCTTTTATCTACTATTTAATAATAATAATAATAAACAATGCATTTTTATTAGTGTTCTCAAAAAGAATCAGTACACAGAGCTGGAGTTATTGCAGTTGTAGCAACATTTTTAATCATGAGTAAGTACACTTGCATTAATTACATTTTAATTGTTAATCATGTAAAGCTGGCATAAAATTAAAAACAAATAACGTGCAGGTTTATTTTTATTAATTAAACCTAGTTTTTATTTAACACTATAAAACACAAATAATTGTTTTATAATTAAATGTAGGTGTCACTAAAATAAAATCTGCCGTGTTAATGATTTAAAGAAATGTTTTTGTTGCATTTGCAGGATGTTAAGGCAGGTGTGTTAAATTTATTTCATATTTTCTTAAAAATGGCTGGTGATAAAAATCATTTTCCTATACTTTTTGTTCCATCTGTTTAAAGGAAAATATCTATTTTTTTATATCTTGTATATTCGCCAGTATTTAGTTTTGTCATATCAACACTAACCAAAGCACTTTGAGAAGTTTTGCTATAAAAGTATTGTGTAATTAAGATGCTAATAATAGGTCACAGGCATATGTCTAGAACTCAAAATGAAATTTTCTAATTATTTAATAGCAAGTTCGACTTGCTGCACTGCTCGGGTGTGGTACATTTTAGTTGCTTTCTATTTATAAGAGATAGTATGAAAACTAGGTAAACTGCAGAATATTGTACTTTTTTTGTAAAAGGAAAACGGCTGATGTGCACTGCACTGATGTAATGCAGCAAGTCAAACTTGCTATAAGAAACAGTATCGAGATTTATTTAGGTCTAAGCACCTTGGGTAAAATTGACGCACATTTTTGGAAAAACACATATTAGATCTACAGCAATGCATAGAAAAATCTTATTGGATGACAACATTAATCTAAATGTTTGTTATGTGTACAAGAAAATCTGAATGTTTCAATCCAATCAGTAGCCAAAGAAAATGGCATTAATAAGTAATAAATATCTTTAAGTACTGCAAATTTTATCCATACCAGTTTCCTAAGATCCAGGAATTGATTAAAGATTACGATAGGTGCACGTGATAGAAATGTAATAAATCTAAAAAATGTACTCTTCACTAATGAGTTCACATTTACATTAGATAGACACATAAATTGCTAAAATTGTCGCTACTGAGCAGACTATAATCCTAATTTGAGTAGGGAAGTACACAATTAACTAGAGAAAGTTAATGTTTAAGCTAAAATTGTATTCATCATATGATAGGACCAATATCTTTGACAATAATCTCACTAGAGAAAAAAATATTTTTCAAATTACCTTATAAAATTACCTATGATAAATGATTAATATAAAACCAGACTGACTTTAAAAACATCTTTATAATTAAAATTTACATTTTCACGGCATCATCTTTGTTAATATATTATTATTAATTGAATCCAGCATTTCTACTTTACTGTAAAAATCCTACACTAAGCTTTTTGTTTTAAGATTGTTAAACACCACTTGTAACTCAGCTTTAATCTCTTCTACAGATTCAAAACATTGCCTCTTAAGCTTCAACTTTATTTTTAGAAATAAAAACAAGTCACATGGAGCTGAACCTAATGAATAGGGAAGGTGTGGAAAGGCAGGTGTGATTTTGGACAAGAGTGTTGGTGTATTGCCATGGTGGTGAAACCAGTTCTGATTGTGTCACAATTCAATGAATATCCACTTGTAAGCACCTCAAGACATTGCAATAAAAATCAGCATTAATCGTCTATTCAAGGGGACAAGTTCATGTGCACAATGCCCTTCGCATCAAGTGATATTCAACCATTTTTAAAATACAAAACCACTATTAGTTCAAATTGTATTTTCAAAGTATTGCAAGAGTCTTAGATGTTGTTTGTGACTTGCTAAAATTTTGCATTGAGCTTAGCAATCACAGATAGTTCTAACAATGTGTTAATAAAATTGCTTATAAAGCAGATACACAAAGCACAAAGAATTCTGACAGATGAGTCACAAGGCTTAATGCAACTGACAACCAAAGCAATAGCCACCCATAATTATGGAGCATAACTTCAATCCAGTTTTATATCAATCATGCCCCATAGAGTGACATGTTGGCACATTTAAAAATTGTTAAAAGTAATAAATTATTCATCTTTTCTAAAAAATGTCTTATTTGCCATATCGCAAAATAAGATATAAATAAAAAGGCTAAAATTTGGTATCATTAGTGTACTTTAAATTTAGTCTATAGAAAATGGAAGTTTTGTCATTTAAAACAATTATTGATGATGTCGTGGGTTTTTTAATGCTGATGAAAACTTTAGTTGGCCACAATTATTGGTAGTAACTTAAATTTAAGTATTTTTTTCAAAAAGGATGTTTTGCTTGAGATACTAAATTTATTCCATCATAGATGTTCACACTGTATAGTATATATGGTATAACGATAACTGAATTTTTACTAATAGTCATGTCAAAAATACATTCTGTTAAATTCCATATAAATTCCAATTTGTAGTATTTGGAATCAGATTTACCAACAGTTCGATACATCAGAAACGTGAAAAAAGTAGTACATTTAGTGTTTCTTTATCCATAGGATCTTTGGTTAAATGAATTAGTATTTATTTTTAAAGGAAAATTATTTTCTCTAAAAGAAAACTCCAAATTTCACTTAACTATTAAATGATCAAAATTTCGCTCACATGTTAGTGTTTCCGTTCTCCAAACCATTGAATGCTTTAATCAAACAAAATACACATTAAAATACAAAGCATTCAACGAAAAAATTTCAATGCAATCCAGAAATCGTATTTATTATTCACTATTTGAACCACTACAAATTTTGAATCTCATCAAAATTATGCTGAAACGGCTCAAAAATAATTTAGAATGAGTTAAATGTAATTTCTTTGCAAGTAAAGCTATTTTAGTAAGAAGAGGCAATTTGAACATTTATTTACTGAACACTACCAATGCTTTATGTCTAAAACATAGAACTTACCAGAGAAATTTTGGCCATCATTCTTTTTAAAATTCTGTATCTGTCATATAAAGGTCGAACCAAGTCTCTATCTTCTTTGGTACTAGGTCTCCCATGTAAAGATTCTAGATGCAAAAGGGCTTTCTGTACAGCAACCTTTTCATCTATTATTTGTTCATTACTCATATCTTCTATTACTTCACTGCGTTCTGAAGTTTTGCGTTTGTCATTTAGTCTCTAAATAATGTTAAAACTTTGATATTACTACTTTATTAAATTTAAATAAAATACAAATTACCTTTTCAATTTCACTTAAAGTTCCTTGAATGTCAGAATCTTTAGTACAATCTTTGAAATCAGTATCCAATGATAATATTGAACTTCCACTGCCATCACCTTTCAATTGTTTATATTCTCTCTTTAATCTGCTATGATCAGCACAAACCTTTCTTATATTTTTATCATTGAGTTTGTCAGCCTGAGATGGCTTATATCCATACGTTATTTGAAACTCCTCATCATATTTTTTGATTTTTCGTTTTAATGCACTCACTTGTTTTGAAAGATGTTTTAATTTTTTGTCCAGTGGGCTTTTTGCATCTTTATTAAGAGAAGATTTTGTTTGTTGTATATTTGGATCAAGATAAATACGATGTGTTATCATAATAGAATTACGAGGTGACGACAATAATCGACTCGACGCAACCAATAAACTTGGCAGTGTTTCTGTTTGATCTGTTATTTCTTGACTGGAACTTGATGGCATTGGTTCAGATGAATCTATTTGTTGGTGAAGTGTAGATAAGTCCAATGCAGATGATACAGGAGTGCGAATGGGACTGGGCGAAGGTTCTTTTTCATCATGCTTAATTAAATCCATAAAACTTTTTCTGGATTCATTAGTAGTAATTTCTGTTTCAACTTTAATTGGATCTTCAAACGCATTTTCTTGAGGTTTAATTATAATTTCATTATTATTGGTACAAACAACGCCATTTTCTTTAGCTGCATCTTCTTTATTTACACGTGACTTTGAAAAATGTTTTTGTCTGTACTTCCTGCCAGGATTAGTTCTTCTGCCTCGAGAGGCTAAAGGTGGTGCAAATCTTTCATTATGTCTACGTTTTTCGTGTTCACAATCATCATAACAAAATCCTTCCATGTTAATACTTTTAGGAGGAGAAACATTTGCTTCAACAAGAGAAATAACAATTGTTTCATTATGTTCATGCAGTGGATGTACTTTTTGAAAATCTTCATGACTTACAACCCGTCTTATATCTTTGCTATTCGTATCACTAACTGCTTTTGCAGGCCTTTCTTCTGAATTCGATCTAATAACTTTTCGTTCTTGGGAAACAGAACCTGTGCTTTCTTGTCTTTCTTTTCTTTTGCGTGCTTTACACATGTTTTTGGCTTCTTCATAATTAATAGGTGGTGAAGTTTGCGATTTTCTTGTTAAAGAATCTGTTAACAACCTTTTTACTTTTCCAAATTTACTTTCTTGTTCTTTATGAATATCTTTAACTTTTTCTTCCTTTGTACTGGAAGTTTTCATTACGTCTTGATCCACCATGTGGCTGCACTATAATTAAAATTTAAATATTTGTAGAGTGTATCCATATTATCTCGAGATTTGGACTGTCTGATTCAGTGGTGGAAATAAAAAATTGTAAACAGTCCAAATCTTTTTTGATTAAAACTATAAAAGACATGTTTCAGAGATTCCGTTTTTTATATCCACCGCTTTTGAAAAACTATTTGATTTCATGTACAAACATTGTGATGGATATCTAAATTATTATCTTCTATTACAAAGATGCCTAATTGATTATAAAAGTTACACAAATGTATTAAACTTTACTTTATATTTTATTTTCCATAATTTGCAATTAATCAAACATGGTTATAAAACAACGACCATCTATGAATAATTCATAAGTTTTTAAAAACAATTTATTAATATGAAGAATACTATGGATGAGAAAAACTCCATTTTCGTTTCAAATGAGAATAAAGGAGATGTAGATTTAGTGCAATACAAATTTAAGTAATATAATATAGTTATAAATATGTAATATGGTTCATATTTTTATTATTTTTTATTAAATAGAAAGTAACAGAAATTTATTTTATTTAAATAGCCGAAAATACTGCTTATACAAGAGATGCAGTTTGTTGCTTTGTAAAAATGTATTGTATTTTAGACAATCAAAATGAGGCTGGTTCTTGTTTTAAATTAACACATTACATACCATATGTATACATTTATGCATTTCATTAAACTTTATGCTAAACTCATGTGCACATATTTGTGTTCTTGTAAATTTACCATAATTACTGTTAACAAATATTTGAATTTTATAACTGCATTTTAATTTTGGAACTCTTATTGTATTTTTGAAGTTTTAAATATTCTAGGAAACCACCTACTATGCAGAACCGAGGAGTGCTACTCGCGAATGCAAAGTTATGTGGCAGTGAGGATTAACCTCACCTACAAGAAAGTGTAATATTGCCTTCTAAAGTATAAAATGATACCCATTGGTATTGGAGACCACATAGAGATTATTTGCAATAGATTTCAGCACATAATACACTTTTTCCATTTCTTAGATAACAAAAATACAGAATTTGGCAACTGATATGAAATATTTTGTATGAAAAAACTTCTTTGCTCAGTTTGGCATTAAATTTCATATTGGCATTTGCAATTTTGATTATTGTGGAGAAATTTCCAGTGAATCAACGTTTTATACAATAAATAGTTTGGGTTGAGTTTGGTATTGAAAGGGAATGATGCATACCCACGAGAAAAAATACTAAGATGAGTTAGTGATTTTAATAAAACAGAAAATCTTAATCGAAATTTTTACATAATGTACAAGCTGTTTGCATACTAGATAATGTTAAAAGGGTTAGTGTTGTCATACAGAAAAATCCAATGCTGTTAAAAGCACTGTAAATTTCGTAAAAAATGTCCATGAAGAATCCTTAAAAATGCTTTGCATTATTATGCAACATAGATTGTGCAAACATTGAAGGATTAATGAAATGAAATGGCATAACATTCTGCAAAAAATTCTTGCAAATCCCAAACATCTCTAACATTTTAAGTATTGAATAGTTATCAAAATAATTAGGACAAATTAAATGTTTGTAACATTAAGAATTTTATAACAATAACATAATTATTACATTATTTTTTAATTTTATCAAGTGATTAAATATTAAATTAATTTAAATATACAGGGTGACTTTAAAAAGTGCGACAAACTTTAGGTAGCTCTAAATTAAGAAAAAATTTCCTCCGTAAAAATTCCCTATCTTTCCAAAAAACTTTATTAAAAAATAGTAAATATTTGTTTGAAGGTTTCTGGAATAGTACAAATAAGCAATAAAAACATGAGTCACTGTAGAATTATTTGTATAGATTAAATTGTACGCAATTGGATTTAGCTATTTTCATCTTTAACTGTGCCTATGTTTTTATATGTTGAATATTAAATTATTATCAGGATTTGTAGTGTCAATATTCTTTGATATTGCAGTTTATTGGCTTTAATTTTGTGTGTTCATTAGTTTCATTATATTTAATTTTGAGTTGGATATCATGTGTAATTAATTGTATATCTTCTGTACGGATAGACTTTAGTTATATATTGTAATGATCTTTTTATAAATTGCAATAATGATAAAGATTCTGTCAAATATTTACATTTGGTTCTGAAATGTGATACATGGAACAAATACAAGGTTTTTAAATTTTTGTTGTTACATTTTCCTGCAAAATAATTTCAATTGAGGTGCCTTAAATTTACTTTACTTAGTTAGGTTCTTTGCTGTTCTTTTTTAGAAAAATTGGGATATAGCCTTTTATATAATTAGACATGCTCAATTTTTGTCCATGCAAATCTAAAAACGAATAAAAGTGAATCATTCGTTTGTATTGAAAAGATTAGTTTATAGAAAATATATAACTACAATTTCATTAACTTGAAACATAATTAACAAATGCATTCTAAGATGTATATTTTGATTGCATCGTGCGGTTAAAATACAAGAAATTTAAATGTATTTACTTGTGCATATTTCATCAGTTCTCAAAAACTTAATATTTTCTCTTTTTCTAAAAATGGGCTTTATTTATCTTCATTATGTTATAATGACATCATTTGGTAGTCATAGTTACTTATTTTTTTGTCCAAGTATTTGATTTAATTAATTTAATAGTTGATAACTTGTTTACAAAATATTTACTAACATTATAGCAATTATTTTAATAATTAAAATCATTATTGTTTGCTTATGATATGGTAAAACTAAACTCAACTTTTATGTAGTCATAACCTGTGTTTAGTTTCATAGTTTTGCATATGGTTTTTCAATGTCAGTTTATTTAACATTTTGTCATTTCTGCACAACTTTGTGTTTAAGAGATAAAAGGTCTCACCAGAAATTTTAAATTGCATATTACATGGAGCAGAAACATTTAAATGATTTGAAATTGTAAAATCTATAATTCATATTTATTAATTAAATACTTGCATGACAACAAACTGCATACAAAAGCAATATTATGATGGTTATGTTTTGAAAATAATGTCACTCGAATAAGCACCATTTCTCTGCAAAGTCGTCTATAGGTAGACAGTAGTT
The DNA here is from genome assembly GCA_024586415.1 of Phrixothrix hirtus. Taxonomy (NCBI): domain Eukaryota; kingdom Metazoa; phylum Arthropoda; class Insecta; order Coleoptera; family Phengodidae; genus Phrixothrix; species Phrixothrix hirtus. Next base: position 1,435 of record JAHWXV010300834.1, on the reverse strand, counting down.
CAACATGAGCAGTGGAGGAGCTAGTCAAGTTACTAGCCAAACCAAGTTTTCAAGGAAGTACATGTTAGGTCTCTTCTGTTTAGTAGCGATGGATGACATGGTCTTCCTCCACTATCACCAGCAGTAAAGTCATCCTCTCCTTTAGCATATGGGCATGTAAGGTGTAACAGAGCCTTCAACAAATCATTCGGCTACAGTCGTCCTGAGAGACTAAACAGATTGAGGCTCCTAGGATAACTGTAGTAACAAGTCTTCAGCCAATTGTGGGGAGTAGGCAGATGAGACCCTGTAAATAGTAGTCAATTTCTCCTGTTCCTTCATGTTGAAGAATCAATTGTGAAAATGGAATCTGTACTAGACACCTTAAAATCCTTCAATGGACACCCTAAAGGAATTAATCGCCTCATTAATGACAAATCACTAAGAAAAACAGCGAAACGTTTCAAATAAACAAAATCTATAGAAACTATGAAGTTTAAGTTAAAAAATACAACTCAAGTAAGAAAAAGAATGAAGAGGCTGAAATTAACTATAAATAAAGTATGAGTGCCACCCTAAACTAAAAACTGCCAAAATAGCCACTACCAAAGCTCAAACCACAGCTGAAGTCATATGGATATTCCCATAAATAGCTGACGACCACAAACAAATAATTAACTACATGACTGAAGAAAACATGGAATTCCACTTAAATCAGCTTCCCTCTGAAAATCTGTTGCATGTTATAATCAAAGGAGTACGTGAACACGTCGACATGAACGAAATCTGAAAAGTACTCTTGTAAGTGGGATTTCACCTAAACGTGTAGTTCAACTGAAAAAATATAAAACAAAACAGCCAATGCTGCTGGTCCTAATATCAGTACTAAATACTGATGAACAATACTTGTAGTAGTAGTAGTAAAAATAGAATTGCAATGCCAAAAGATGAAAATTAGTCCATGCTATAGATGCCAAAAATTTGGACATGCGCAAAGCCATTGCATGTAAACATCTAAATGCATTAAATGCGTAAAGCCCACTTTAGCTTCGAATGCCGAAAAGAACAGAATATCTGTCCCAAATGTACAAATTGTAACAAAGGTTGCAAACAATGGCCAAAAGTCAAACACACGAATAAACCAAAGCCCAAACCTTAACCAATCATCTTTGACATATTATACACCAAGATAGTGAAGCTCAAAGAGGAAACAATGCCACGAACCACATCAACATGATAACTCTAGGATTTTTTGAATATTGCCAAGATATGTATAATAAAATGGAGGAACTTGTTCAGCAGATGGCCAATATAGTTACCACATGTAACAACAACCTAAAGTAACATATTAATACATCAATCCAACAGCAATAGGACAATTCCTGAATATATCTTGACCAAAGCAAAGAGGCCTTGGCTACACAGCACGCAGGTCAAGATCAGTTTAAAGGTTTCA
>JAHWXV010300807.1:0-10301 GCA_024586415.1 Phrixothrix hirtus | reverse complement strand
TTCATGAACCATTACCCGAGCACCGGGACAACAATAATATACTTATTAACATTTGCAGCAATTGCAGTCTACTTCGTAAGAAGATATATTAAAAGAAAAACTCTCAACTCCCAGAAAACGAGCAGACGAAACTTCCGGAGGAAGCTCAATTCTAGGGATGGAGGAGTTATGTGATAGTTAAAGTGTAGAATAGACAATAAGTTATCTATGTTAAGTAACCACATATTACATTATAAATAGATACTGTTAATTCATTTTAAGTTAGATCAGAATATAGTTCAGAATAGTTAAGAGTTGCAATTAGATTAGAATATACTTAAGATATTGTTATATTGTAACGTTAATAAATAAATTATATTTTTTAAGAGTTTTACAAAGTTAAAACTTAACTTATATATATATAAATATATATTTTTAAATAAACAACGATAGAAACAAGAACAGGAATTAATATAAATTTAGAAATATTTAAAGATTATAACCGCTGCTATCTAAATAATTTCTTATTTATTCTTAATAGTCTTGACTGAACGTATAAAGTCCAAAAGTTTATTAAAAAACTATTAGCAACGTGCGCAGTTACTCTGATTGGGTTTATGTAAATTAATTAGTTTACTAACTTACGGTTGTTGTAGTGCATGTCTTTCAACTATCGGCCTTATCTTTGAAGTTCAACTTTCGAAGCGTCTGATCTTGATTTAGTTGGTGAATTCAAAATCAACACGATGATCTTGAAGAATTACCTATCGGTTCGCGAAACTTAAGGGGCTGTTTTATAAACCACTGTATATGTGAAGGATGACTTTGCTGATCAATTTGTGAGAAACTATACATGTTCCTTTATATTAACCCAATGCTGCTCTATAAACGAATCTTTTTATAGGCTTGCCATTGTTGGCAATGCAACCTTCTGCTTTTTAGGTTTGAAAGATTCGAAAGTTCATATTTTGAAGTTATTTGTTTGCTCTGTCTATTTTGCTGGCCACTGAATTTTTCTTGCAGCTATGCTTCACGGATAAGTTCATTTTACTGGAAGTTTATCTGTTCAAAGAGACGTTTTTACCTTAAGCTTATTGATGGTATATCACTCTCTTTTATCTTTAGATACTTTATTTTCTTTTAAACCTTTCTAACTCCTACCTCTTGTTTATGTACTTCAAACGTTTTTAAATGCAAAGTTAAACTGCTTTCAAGTAAATTTCTTAAGGAAGTAAGATGCACATTGCCAGTATATGTTTCCCTTCGTTGATTTTAAATAATGAAATCCATAGAACTTCTACAATACATAGAACTTGCTGGGTATCTGGACATAAAAACGTAGAAATGCCATAGGAGCTTTGCAGATTGAGCAGGTAGGAATTATGCAAACTCTGTTAACAAAGGAAAAACAAAGCATGACTTGCACGGTAAATAATAAGTTATTTATTTAATATTTTAAACATTAATGAAACTACTATATTTATAGGTAGAAAACTTACTTACACGATAGTTACTTAAAAATGCAATCCTGATTAAAAAGTCGTGCTTCCAAACCACTACTTTTATATGAGAAATATTTAATTTTTATTAATTTGTATGTAAATGCTGTGCTATAATGATTTGAACTTGTCCGATATTTTCCAGGAGTCTAAAATTTTAAAATGGTTAGATATAAAGAAAAACTTTTAAAAGCATATTATAACTTACAGCATTCATATTCCCAAGTCACAACACTTATATTCAGTACTGGAAGAAACTCTCTACATACCTGCAAGTATATTGGAAGCAGTTTAATGAATTTTTAAGCAGAATGTAGTTTTGCATAACACAAATAATAGCGCGAATAGTATATAACTTTAAGCCTTACCTCTGCTGCGGCAGAAAATGGCTTTAACCGCAAGTCATTTAGTTACATCATCCAATAAGAGACTCACAGGACACCTTCCACCTCTATTATTTTTAACTTCATTAAATTCCTAAGAAACTGTTAGATATTAATGTAAAGAGAAAGTCTTTCTCGGACAGTCAATGTAAGGCAAATGACTTCCGAAAATGAATCACATTAAACTTGACAGAATGGATACAATATCGCTAAAAGTACATTATTTCAACTTGTGAACGAGAGTAGAGGTAAAACTTCAAAGAATGACGAAAGAAAATATCGTGTCGCAGATTTGAATAGAAATCGGTGAAAATGATGGCGGCTGGCTTGATGGGAGTGGGTCAGATTTATTTCAGACTAGTGCACACCATTATCTAACACTACACTTTGATAAATGGGCAACAAAGAGGAAAAATTTCATATCCGTTACAGTGATTAGTGTTAGAAGGGAGTTTAATGATTTTTATAACTTCGTCGACATTTATTTCAAATAATAGTGGTCGAATCGAATAGGATTTTGTGAACGAATAAATGAGGATGCTCTGCTTGGAAGTATGTTTCCTTATAACACAACATTTATCTATAGCATTACGGGTCAGAATGGAACGCCGAATTTCTCCGATGTAAGCTAAGGCACAAGAATAATTGATTTCGTACACCCCTTCGGAAGATTAATTGTTCAAAGTATCTTTACAGGAACTAAGACCACTTTATATGGATTATTATATATCGTCTTTATATTGTTTTTATAAAAATGTTTACTTACACAGTAGATAACTTCATTGATGTAAGACAGGAAAGCAACATTTTTGAAGACACCTTTATTGTTTGGACAGTTGCTTTGAAAATATAGGTACTGGATGATAGCTTGTTAAATAGCAAGAAAAGCTTTTATTAAGATCATCGGGTACGCAGAAACAAATGATTCTACATACAGCGAACTAAAATATACAGAATGTAATTGTCTAATTAATATTATACACGTAAACACCAAACAACTGATGGAAACTGAAAATAAAGTTGAACTGATTATTAGAAATTAGAACTTGGTAATTATGTCAAAACACAAATATGTGAATTAACGACAAAAAGCTTTTGAGAGGGACAATGATGTAAAGTATCTTGAAAATATTCATCAGTGTAAGTGGGTTAACGATAAACAGAAGAACCTAGTCTTCCATCTGGTATGCAAAAATTAACCAATCTGAAAGCGGAATGTAACCATTCGATTCTGGTACCATGCTGTATGCGCGGATTAAACCCGTTTAAATGACCGTGAAGTCATTTTAGGCATTGAGGTCAATGTGGCAAAACAGCAAAGGTATTATAGACGATTTGTCTATTCCGTTAATCGTAAACCTGCTCAAACTAATTCGCATTATCATCTGCCCTAAAAGTTTTTGTTTTCGATTGTTTTGATCACAGAGCCATCGATATTTCCAAACCCGATAATTTCCACTAGGAACTAAATAATTTGGCAAAATCTCTTTCCAATAATGGATATCGCGCTTTTGGTATTCGAAATGGCATAATTTATAGCAAATACTTGGGAAAACGTTAAGAAACACTTGCACACTTGAGATAGACGTAACATAAAAAAGCATTTTTGTTTTAAACCTGGAATATGCCGAATCGGCAAGCACACCAGTAAATTCTCATAACAAAACTTATATTAGAAACGTGTTAACCAATAAACGAAGAAATTTATCTAGCTAGTAAAATTCCAAAGACTGTAATTTACCCAGAAATAAAATGTTAGAGGTCACGTATCTTAGGGTAGCGCGAGAATCATTCATAACGAGTTCAACCAAAATTTGATTAGTTATAAATAAGTAAAATAAACTTTAAACTCGATTAGCTAACTATAAATTTGCCGCGAAGGAACATCTACCATATAATATCCAACACAAGGGAAAACGGAGTTTTTTAACTAGCCAACGTGCGAAGAAGAACATAAAAAATGTGTTAGTGACAAGTGCCTTAAAAGTTGCACGACCCAATGCGTATTAAAATAAAACCGCATTGTAATTGCAAAGTGTTTGGTGTCACACCGGCGACATGTTGGCAGTACTTCTCGCTCAATCAATGCAAAAAGGTTAAGAACATGTGAAACACTCTGAATTGAATAAAATGCTAAACGGGGACAAAAACTAAAAGGTTACTTAATTAATACGTAACTAACATGATAAAATCAACTTCTTAAGACATTTTAACCAACCAGTTAAAAATTAGGACAATCAGTTAATAATTCTATTTCAACTATAAATTACATTTTTGTAACAGCAAATGCCAATCATAATTCTTTGTAAAGATTTAAAACCTTAGCGTTAGTTAAATAACATTCAGGTATAGAAGCTACCTATTTTGTATAAAAATTTGTTCACCTGCCGTTAACCTATTAATCCTATATAAATGTTACATTTTTCTTTGCTCTGCTTCAATTTATTTGTAAATTTTCTTTTATTATTTTGATACATGTTAATTTAGTTTTTATTCATTAAAGTATGATGTATAATTTTTAACCTTGTAAAAGTACCCGCATATAACACAAAAATCGCGATTATGGAAACTGATACATTTTTACGCGTTCTAATGTTATTAATATTTAAGTTAAAAAGACAACGTAAAAGACTTTAACAATTCGCGGAGTGTGGGAAATATATAATAATTAAAATAACTAATTATTTGGCTATGGCTATGCAAATTAAGCAGAATCTTTTTAAGTCCACTGTCACTGTCACGAAAGATTTAACCAAAGTTAGATACTCTTTACTAAAAGATGCTAAAAAGCGCTTCGGTATAAAAAATGCATGGTCTAGGGACGGTATAATTAAAATAAAACATTATGGAAATCTTACTAAAATCAATTCCATATCCGAGTAACAAATTGTTAGAGTGCCTAGCTTGTGAAGGAAAACATATAGTGTCATAAATTACGCCACCTTACACGTATATTAACTAAGTTTCCGAATTAAATTTTATTTATTTAATTACTTTCGTTAAGGTACTATCAAAAATAGAATGTATAAGTGCACATATCACAGTTTATCATTTTATTTCAGGTATATGAACAATTTTTTAAATATAGTAAACGAAAAAGACAAAAATATAATTTTAATTATCATACTGGGAAGACAATACGTATACTTTCTTTCTAATATTACCTCGAATAACTATTTCTTGATATTATCATTCTATTAGTATACTAAATAGTATTTATCATTATAATTAGTTTAATTGTTGCGCATCTTATGTCTGTTTTATTTAAATTCTATTATATACCCCAGGTACTTTCAGTAAATTGATTAGATGCCGTATCTTTGTAAAGCTATCGAATAGTCCGGCGATATCATCCTCAATTTCATATAGTTGTCTTATAGGTTGTAATTGAGAACAATCGATCAGGATCTGCCTTACAGTAATTTCGCTATTACATGTACTGCAGATAGGTGGGTTTCCTGGGTGTATATGGGTAATGTATGTATGTCATAGTCTTAGGTGATGTTGCCAATAGTTTTTTATAATTTACTGAGGGCTTTATCAGCTTCAGGTGGCTATCGGTCTTCCACTCGTTTTAGCATAGGTGTTGTACCCTGTTTTTCAACTCAGCTTTTACGTCATTGTAAAAGACGTTCTTTATGCCAATTTTGCATTCTAATGTAGCCTGTCTAGCTGCTTGATCTGCCACTTCGTTGAGCCTCATCCCTATGTGACTTGGAACCCATATAAAAGTAATAATTTTATTTAATTTATTTAGGATGTAAAAATGTAAAAACAGGTGTTTATATCGGGGCAAGGGTTCACTAAAAGGGTGGCTTACTATAGTGTAATTTTTTATTTTATGTCATAGAGCAACTATTGCCTTAGTGCAAATGCTTCAGCGTAATAAACCGATATTATCTTATTCGTTGCCTAGGGATATGGAATACTATTACGACTACAGCTGCTCTGCTGCTTATAGAGGTCTTTGAGCTATCTGTATATATAATATGCGGCCGCGGTACTGGATCAATTAAAGATCTGAATTCTTCTTTAATAAAAGCTGGAGAGTAGAAACCTTTGTCGTACTTTATTAATTCAAGCAGGACCTTTATTTTGGGTATAGTCCATGAAGGACTTTGTTGATGTCCAATTGGTACCAGTCCTGGAAGTTCATAATTTATATATCGCAGAATACCTTTTGCTCTCGCACTAAATGGTATATGTAGTACTTTTCGTGGATGGCAGTTATTATTAAACAGAATGCTATAGGTTTTATGATCCTCTTGTACCTTTATTTTAGAAATATTGTTAAGGAGTTCGTCGTATGCTTAATGGTGGTGAGCTACTTTCACAACACATACTTTTTGTGGAAGTACTAGGAAAGGCAACCATAGAATACCGTAGTCCCGTGTAATGAACTGAATATAATAGGCTTAGGGATGACTTTGTAGTTGAAGAGAAAGCTACACAGCCATAACCTCGTTTTGACAGTTCGAGAGCCTCATAAATTTTCTAGAGTGATTGTGTATTTGCACCCCATTATGTATTAGTTAGTACTTTTTATCATATTTAGGGTTTTGCAAACATTGATATTTAGTTGTTTCAGGTGAGGGATCCACGTTAATTTGGGGTCGAATATTAAACCCAAAAACCGATTTCTCTTAACACGTGCAATTTCCTGATCTGCAGTGTTCAGCATGTTTTTATAGTGAGGACGGTTCAGCTTACAAAAATGCATACCTTTAGTTTTCTCTGGGAGAACTTGTAACCAATATTGTTTGCGCTTCTTAATACTTGGCTAATTGCTCTTTGTAGCTGGCGGTTAATTTCAAGCATATTCTCTACACTATAAAAGATATCAAGGTCATCTACATAAAACGTGATACCAATATCCTCAGTTATATTAGATTTCAGTTCGTTTACTGCGATTGCAAAGAGAGTTACGCTTAGCGTCGAACATTGGGGACTTCGTTTTCCAGATTCCACGTAGAAGAGAAATTTGTGGTAATGCTGACTTTAAAGGAGCGATCTTCTATGTTGCAGTATATGGTATCTCCAGGTTGTATCATACGCCTTTTGCGAGTCAAAGAATACCGCCACAAGATGCTTCCTCTCATTAAACGCCGACAGTATTTTATGTTTCAGATACACTAGTTGGTCGGTTGTATATAGATTTTTTTCTAAACCTCGACTAATCTTTGTTAATAAAACCTTTGGACTCAAGATACCACACTAGTCGGTTGGTAATAATTCTTTCAAGTGTCTGTCCTATACAGGACGTCAGGCTAATAGGTCTGAAGTTTATGGTTAGAAGACGATCTTTGTTTGGTTTAGGTGTCGGAACGATTACAGCTTCTTTTCAGGACTTTGGGTAGATATTGGTCTCCTAGAGCTTGTTAAATAATGAGAGTAGCGATATCTTAAATTGACCCGGTGACGAATCCTTATTGTTACCAAGCGCACTTTTCAATTCAGCCATACTGATACCAGCATTAGAATCTGTTACTTCTTTTGAGCTTAAGTATAGTGACCTTATCTGAGCGATTTAGTTTGAAAAAATTACTGGTCGTAGTTATCTGAACTGCTAGATTTTCCAAACTGATTAGCAACGAGGTTTGCTATTATATTTTTATCGCTGGTAATGCTCTCATCGTACGTTTCAGTGGAATCAAGTACCCCTTTCCCAGAATACGTTTCACTCTCTTCCAGCCCTCTTGCGTAGATGTTTCTGGTGATATTTTTGAAACGTAGTTGTGCTGATGCTCTTGCCTTCTTGACGGAGATCAGGTTTACTTCAGTTTGATAACATCTGAATTTATTCAGTGCATTGTTCTTATATTTAATTCCAAATTCAACGTTATTATTCGACAAAGGGGTTCGTTTTTTCCGTTTTTCTCCTTTACTATGAGGGATGGCACTTTTTGCGGCTTTTAATATGAGGTTGGTAATAGTTGTAATGTCCTCATAGATATTTTCACTTACAATTGGGGTTTTTAGGGATATCTGAAATTTTGTCCAATCTTCTTTCTGAAAGAGCCATTTCGGACTTTTTTCGTGTTCTGCGATGGATGAATGTGCTGTAATAACAATGAGAAAATGGTTTTTGCTATGCAGGTAGTCTAGCACCTTCTACGATAGACGATTTGCTAAGGTTGGTGTTGCCATTGCAAGGTCTATGCAGAAAAATGACCGGTATCGTGCATTAAAGTATGTTGACGTGTTGTTATTCATTAATATCAAATCCGGGGAGACCAATAGGTTTTCTAATATTTGACGTCTGATATCTGGTAATTGAACACCATTATGTGCGTTAAAATCTCCAAGTGGTAGGAACGGAGATGTAAGTTGTTGTACAATGTTTATGGGATCGTTTATGTCCCATTCATTGTTCGGTAGGTATAAATTACAGATTGTTGTTTGTAATGGGAAAATCATATTATTCTAATCGATACTACCTGGAGATTGCTGTGAATATTTATTGGTTCAAATTTTGAACCATTTCGTAAAACAGCAGGTACACCTTTTTTCACTCTAATCTCAGGATTCATGTATTTCCCGATGACTGAAATGTTCTTTATGGTGTATGCCTGCCTAGGCGAAAAGTGGGTCTCTTGCAGACAAATATATACAGGATTGAACTCATTAATAACCAGTTCCAGTCCCGAGTTGTGATATACGCAGCCCCATATGTTCCACTGTACTATTTTCTCATTAGCCGCTATTTAATTGTGATTTGGAGGAAAGCTTTCTTGGTTTACCTTTCTTCCATCCCTTTTTCTGTTTTCGTGTTTGAACGGATGTGACGGATACTTGAGATGGTGATGAATAGTCGTTTATCATAAATGTGGTGTAATCTAGTAACACTTGCTTTTCACTTGAATCTGAGAAGCTCATATCACATGGACGTGCTATTATTTATCTTACTGGTCTAATAGCTACCGGAAGTATATTAACCGTTTCTTGTGCACAAATACCTCTTTTAATGCGTGTACCAATTGAGGAACTAGGTGGTGCTTCACTAAATCTGTCATATTTATCTTAGGCGTTGACCTCAGTGCCTTGGAATACGAGATTTTGACTTTCTTGCCTCCATATAAGTAATTCTTTCTTTAGTTTTTATTTATTGAATCGCCATCTCTTGCTAGTAAATCGAGCAAATTCGTGACCTTGCATTGCGTTCATCTTTACAGTTTACATGAGAAGCCGGTTGTTCACATGAAATGCCTTCATGTTTAGACCTACTGCACACGAAAATTAGTTCATTAGACACTTCACTGCTATATGTCCAAATTTTTGGCATCTGAAGCATCGCATAGGTGCGGGGATGTATAGTCTCACTGGAACCATTAAATACGCCACTTTGATTTTAGTTCGCAATTTCAGGGTATCGAAGGCAAAAGGTGGTTCGGAGTATCCTTTAGTTCGTCGTTTATACGAGGTTGTATTTATCGTTCCACAAGCAAACGGGTGGTATTGCAATAACCTCAAATAAAAAGTTCTCTTGTACAGGAGAGGCCGCTCGCAAACTTCACAAAGCAACAAATTAATTGTATCAATAAAATAAAACATTACCAAGAATGCGATTTTATCCAGTTAGAATATGAAAACTTATATCAAACAAGTCTAAGAAAAGGGTGTTTATAACTACTGCTACAGAAAGAAATAAATTTAATATAATTGGCCCGAAATTCTATTAAATATTTTCTGTAGTTCATTCTTTTCAGATCTATACAAACACCAAAAAAAGCTAATATTTTATTAATTACTAAGTCGATTTTGATATAGAAATTCTTTTGTAAAACCTATATGTTTATTAAAAAATTTAATTTGTATATTAAGTTCCGATAATTGCGATATAGCTACGGGTACCTATATTTATAATTCTGCTACATTTATTACTTGAATATAGCTAATTTATTCATTGGATCTTTAATTTTAACAAATTAAGAAATCACAATGAATATCCCTGGTTTATAAGCCATGTATTCTTAGCTACATTTGTGTAATTACAGGCGAGATATGGTTGCATATTAAAGTACTAACAATAATTATTTACAAAACTGTTTATAAGCTATACTAAATATTGTAGTCGTTACTGTTGCGAATCAAAGCGTACTGACAAGTTTAATGTTTTGGAAACCCTAAGTTACCACGGAAAGTAATGAACTCTAGAAGACCGTTTATGGACTTGCTCTTATAATAAATAAATAAATATATACCCTTATTTCAAACAAATTATACATACAAATTTTTTTACTTTAAATATAAAATATTGTTAATAACTTAACCACATATTTTACCTTGAAGAAGCAAAAATAAATTTGCGAAATATTTGTATAATATAAAGAGTATTTCATTTGAATTGACCAACTATCCGGAAATTATAATTAATTTATTTATTATTCTTTGGTCGACTAAATATAACTGATTTATATATATATATATATATATATATATA
>JAHWXV010300788.1:0-12887 GCA_024586415.1 Phrixothrix hirtus | reverse complement strand
ATAAACTTATATTTTTAACCTTGACATTGTTGTATTTGTTCGAGACAGACAAGGGATTAAGTTAAAATCCTTAGGTAAACCATAAGTGTCATTGTATTTCCAGAAACTGAGAGTACTACCGTTATAAGTACAGTTGTTGTGAGCCGTGCCCCACAAATAAACAAAGGACCCCTCGACTGACCAAAAATTGTGATAATTATATCAATTAAAAGGCACGACTACGCAATAGTACACACTTTTATACTGAAATACAACGAAACTTCTATTTAACGAAGTTTAGAGAACGATCTATAGGGTCTCAAAGATGGTACTATGGCGTAGAAGAGTTCATAATTAAAAATACTTCTTTAAAGGTATGTTGAAATCTCAAATTACTTTTCCAAAATTATGATGTAAATGCAGCAACGCATGTCAACTGTCAAACAGTAATGGTGTCATTTATATTACAAAATTAATTTAAACTTGTCTCATTTTTAAATACACTTTTATAGAGTGCAAAGACATTGTTATATGAGGAGGCTCGCTCTTTATCCAAATTATGGAGACTTTTTAAAACCATATAAAGAGATAAATCCGTAAGCACCCCTACCCTACGTAAGGGCATTTTACAATTTAGTAACCATGGCAGAGCGGAAGCCTTAGTCGACTGTTTCGAGGACCAATGTTCAAATAATCTGGCAGTTAATAAACAGCTCTTAGCAAAATCGAGCATACAGTTAAGATTGTCGCCAATTTGACGGTATAATAACCGTTAACAACAACTATTGATGAGATTGGCGACATTCTTAAAACCATGAAGACCGGTCAGGCGAAGTCAGGGGAAACCCTGATGGAGGTCCGTAGCGATTCTGACGTGAAAATCGATCGTCGGAACTGGGTATAGGGGCGAAAGACTAATCGAACCATCTAGTAGCTGGTTCCCTGCGAAGTTTCCCTCAGGATAGCTGCCCATCGTCGAGCGCGAGTCTCATCCGGTGAAGAAAAAAGAGGCATTGGGGCCGAAACGGCCTCAGCCTATTCTCAAACTTTAAATGGGCGAGATCTCCGGCTTGCTTGAAGCATGAAGCCGCGAGATCGGATCTAGAGTGCCAAGTGGTAAACAAAACTGGCGCTGTAGATAAGGACAGAATTCCCGTTAGAGAGATCAAAGTCCTCACTCAAAACCCAAAGACAGAAATCGCACAAATATTCAACAAGTCCTTGGCAATAGAGTATTTTCCACTGCATTGGAAAATTGCCCACATTGTCACCATCCCGAAAAAGGACAAAGATTCGTCCATTCCTAAAAATAGTTGATAAACATACTTTCAAAATTTCTTGGAAACCAAAGAGCTCATACGTTTTAATCAATTTGGTTTTAGAACTAAACTTTCGGCAGTCCAACAAGCCGCCAACCTAGAGGCTATGGTTGCAAGAGCCAAGACGACAAAATTCAACACTCTAGCAGCCTTCCTAGTTGTTGAAAAAGCCCATGATATGGTGCGGAGGCATGCATGATACATAAAATGGATCAGCTAAACATTCCGTCCTCCATGACCAAGATAACCCTCTCCTTTTTGACTAACCGTTCCTTCCAAATTAAATTAGGTAATACACTTTCCACAATGAGATGGGCATCAGAGGGATTACCTCAAGGGTCGGTCCTCCCTCCGATTCTCTATAATATTTTTGTTAACGACATTCCTAAATTAACCATGTTTAAAAACGCAGAAATGTTCCAGTTCTTCGATGATCATTGTGGCAGAAAGAGACGAGGTGATAGCAAAATCCACTATGAGACAGTGTTTCAAGCAAATAAGTTCTTTTGCAGCAAGGTGGAAAAATCATTAAACAACGATAAGACGAAAATCTAACAAGCCAGGGAAAATCAAGGAACTGACTGTCAATAATAAGAAAGTAAAAATTACAACCTTGTACTGGTTTTGATAAGAACTTGGCTTGGAAAGACAACACAAAAAGAAGAACTGCAATCACCAGGAACGTGGTAAGAAAGCTTTTCCCAATAATAGGTCCCTAAAGCTAACTCTCACTTGACCAAAAGAACAAATTGCTAAAAATTATTCTACTTCCTAACTTAGCCTATGGCGAGGAAATTTACATTAAAGGTTCTCCAAAAGCACTAAGCAACATTACAGTAGCTCACAATACATTATTAAGATTAGTTACAGGGGCCCCCTATTACATTAGAAATATCGGCATTCGTAAAGATTTGGATGCTCCAGATCTAATAGAAAGGCCAACGCAGAGAAGAGAGAACATGGTACACAGACTTCTCCAACATCCTTCTCCCCAAATCTTGAAGATGGCCAGGAACATATCCTGGCTAGGCTATGCCGTACGGCATTATCCAACCTGGTGGAACTCACTAACCCACCAGGGCTGGGAAAGATCATCTGTATAGTCAACCTAGACTAAATACCCGAATTGAAGCAATGTAAAAAGACGTAGGCCACCAGCTGTTTCAACTGTTTCACCATCAAAAAGTCCATCATTTATTAGAATGGAATCATGCACCTCTTAAAATAACGGTGTATGGCCGCAAAACCAAATCCAACTCAATAAAAATTTTGGCACCCGAAATATGCATTACATGGACTACTCGACTGATAAAAATCCTAGCCGAACCATACTAAAAACTACCTACATGAATTTTTTAAATTTGTGAGTAAGGATAAACAATAGCCGGCTCCGACTGGTGCAGTGGTTAGCATGTGTGGCTTTACACCCACGGCATCATCCAACCTGCTGGAACTCACTAACCTACCAGGGCTGGGAAAGATCATCTATATATTCTACATAGACTAAACATCCGAATTGAAGGAATGTAAAAAAACGTAGGCCAACAGCTATTTCAACTATTTCACAATCAAAACGTCCATCATTTATTAACATGGAACTATGCACCTCTTAAACAACTGTGTATGGCCGCAAAACCAAATCCAACTCAATAAAGTTTTGGTACCCGAAATATGCATAACATGGACTACTCGACTGATAAAAATCCTAGCCGAACCATACTAAAAACTACCTAGACTAAGCACCCGAATTGAAGCAATGTAAAAAGACGTAGGCCACCAGCTATTTCAACTGTTTCACCATCGAAAAATCCATCATTTATTAGAATAGAACCATGCATCTTTTAAGAAAACTCTATATGGCTGCAAAACCAAATCGAACGTAATAAAAATTTTGGAACCCGAAACATTCATAACATGCACTACTCGACTGATAAAAATCCTAGCCGAACCATACTAAAAACCATCTATATGAATTTTTTAAATTTGTGAGTAAGGGTAAACAATAGCGGGGTCCGACTGGTGTGGTGGTTAGCATGTTTGCCTCTACACCCAAGGAACGCGGATTCAAACCCGATCGAAGTCGGTAAATTTTTCAGCAAATTTTTCTTGAATAGGAAGTAAAATTGAGGTCTCGTCTCAATGTGATTTTGGCACGTTAAAAATCCCTACTGGCGGTGTAGCTCCTCTAGATTCGGCAAAATTCTAGTAGTCATGACGAAATGGCTATATAACCGTTCTAGTCTAAGAGGGCCAAGGGAAATTGCGCATCCCGATCCCTCAGTCACAAAAACAAACAAACAAAGTTAATCATAGACGTCCACAAAAAACTTTCCTGGGGGGGAAAACCATGGTGACAAATAATTTACATGTTTCAATCACTTTTACAATTATAATTTGTAAAGGCGTAAGTTCGCAGTTCCCTTCCTCTTTGCGGACACCCTGGGTGCAAAATCGTTTGCACGTCTAAATTTATCGAAAACTTTTATGCGATGAACATTAGAGGGATATATTTCATGCTCGCTTATCTCCAATAGCATAGGAATGACGGAATGGATAATTTTGAGATAGATAGTTCAGTTGTAGCCAAAAACTAACCACAGACCTCAATTGTAGCAATTTTTTGTTCGGAGATTTGCCAAGCGTAAAGCAATCACCGTAAAAAAAATATTGAAAACTAATTTGGCACATAATTTTAAAAACTGCCGACGGGATTAAATAAAAGTATGTTGTAGAAAGTCATGATTTTCTTCAAACTCGTTCAGAATCTAGCACCATTTCTTTATAGTCAAACTGGCATGTTCTCAAAGAAATCATGTAACGGTTCAAAGCGTGGTCTTTGGGTCACGGGATTAGTAAAAATAATTTATATTTTCGCTTACGGGATTACTCATCGGAGTGGGTAGGTTCAGTACGGTCTGGTAGAAGGCGCCAGTTGTCGCTAGAACCCTCTCTTGTAACGGTTGGTAATCGGTTATCCTTAATAGGAGAAAGTTATGTAATAAAACAGAGGGACCCTCGAAAGTGGTTGCGACTTCTTATGTGAAACGATCTTGCAACAATCGTATATTTAATAATTAAGCTCGGCTGAAATAATAAGATGGATAAAACCTTCAAAAGTAATTTCATTCATAATAACGGAAATGATAATTCAATTAATACATATTTACAATAATGGATAATTAACAGTTATAAATAAAACAATTGTATTTTGTTAGGATCGAAAGCTTTCAAAGTAAAAGGAGGCGTTCGCGGTATTAAGTTAATGCTGACTGACTCACAGCGTCGCTTTGTGTCCCTTTCAAGGAAGCGCGCTCCGTCCGGTAGAATTTTATGTTCTCCTGTTACTTGTGAAGTTTTACTAAACGAGTTCAGTATCTTTCCAGGTACAAAAGGGGTCACGTCGCTCGCGGGCATGCTCCTTTCATAAAAATGACTTAGACGGTTCAGGCGATGATCTCTTGGTCTACTCGTGACCGATGCCACACGGTAGATGAAGGTATCACGGGGTTGCCGGCGTCAAACAGTCTCTCACTACATAGGTAACACAGAGATGTTTGACGGCGACGTCTGCACGAACCCTAGTGACGCTTATACGTTCGCTAAAAAACCAACACAACATTCGAGCGTCCTAGTTATGCTTTATTGTGGGAAATGTTCCGCTACAGAGCAACTCGCACGCTCTCGACGGATGGCTGAATTAATTTCGCAGCTTTAAATTCTACGACGACAGTTTTAAAATTAATAATATAAACAAATCGATGTAGACGGTTTGCGTTATTTGCAGTTAACAAAGCGCTTTTTAATCTAATAAAAATATCTTGGCCTTCTCGGCAGAAATACGCCTATACTTTATCTACAGAATGACGCGGTCTTAGTTCGAACACGGAGTTGCAAGCGCTAGCGGTATTAGCTCGAACACGGGACTGCAAGAACTGTCCTCTTTCGCCTGAAGACTTAGTTCTTTTATACAGAAACTTGATACTTATTTCGCTGGAAATGTGTGCATTTTGATGACTTTTGTGTAACTCTGGTCCTCTAGTAGGGCGATATGTTTTTAAATTTAGTTCATGCAATTTTTTCATTGTTATATGTTCAGTATCACATTGTCAAAATAGAAGGCGGCATAAAGTCTTAATACTTCTTAACAGCGATCGCAATCTCTAATTTTTATATAATAAGTAAGTACAGTTAGTTGCCGGCCCCGATTGGTGTAGTGGTTAGGTTCACCTCTACATCCAAGGGACGCGAGTTCAAATCCGATCGGGGTTAATAAATTTTTCAGCGGAGAAAAATTTTAAAACCGTGATTTCTTCTCGGATAGGAAGTAAAATCGTAGGTCCCGTGTCAATGTAAGTTTGGCACATTAAAAATCCCTACTGACGGTGGAACTCTTTCAGATTAGGCAAAATTCTAGTAGGAATGGCGAAATAACTATAACAGTTCTGGTTCAAGAGGACCAAGGGAATTTCCGCATCGTGAAGTCTCGGCCGCAAAACAAACAAACAAGTACATTTTTATCTACCATTTGCTATTAAGCGTCCTAGCAATGTTTCTTTATTCAAAATTATCTAAATTAATGTAATAAAACCGGTAAATTATTTAATTATTCATTTGGGCTTTTGAATGTCTTTACAATATTCAACTAATTATAATTGTAGGCGTATTTATTTATTTCTAATTTATATAAAGCGATGTTTATTTTCTCTACTTTTAAACACTAATATTAATTTCAGAACTAATCTAAACTAATATGTGATTCATATTTATATCAAAACCGAAGGTTCTACAACATGACTCATCGCGAAACTTTCCACCGTGTGACTCATAACTAATGTCACGAATGTCCTTGTAACAACGACATTGGTTTCTTCCATTTCGATCTTCGGATTGTATGATTCACGTCTTATAACCAGTACTGCAAACTATTTTTACAAACAAACCCTTGTAAAAGTGGCAGTGAACTGCCACTGACAGGACCGCTCTTGGGTTCCAAGAATATATCAGAATCTGTAAGCACGTGTCTCTAAACACTAACTCTATCATGTTGCTCAAAACTCGCCAATTAAGTTGGTCTAGCCCATAACCGATATTTGGTATGCCATCGACAAACATCTTTGTACGTAGCTTCTGTGATGACCACATTTTCATAGCTGTTTCGCATACCTTGGCAGTGACGGTGCCGTAGATGGCATTTCTCCTCAACTTCAAACCCCTGATGCGGTATTTTTCCGTGTCACCTTGGCGTCTTTTAAATTTGGTAGTAAATACACGAAACATTCGCATATTATTTGTAACACAATGAGTCAAAGAGAACTCTTATGAGACGTCGAACAGATTAATGTAGTGTGAAAGGATAACATCGCCAGGCTCTGCAGGAATCTAAGTAAAATCCCATGAAATTCGCAAATGACGATTTTTACTCTTGGTTCCCATATTTTCCACCTCGACGTAGTTTTCCCTTTGCTTCACCTCAACTTGTTCTTGGCTCGCGTTCCTATCAGTGTACAAAGCTAACCAATACATGTCAACCTCTTGAGGTAGCTTCCTATTTCAGTATATTACATCCTTGAATTTTGCCTTCCAAGAATTTTCTTGGTTTAGATGATAAGCATATTCATCATTGTAGCTAATATAACCGTAGTAGGATCCCATGAAATCCGCAAATGATGGTTTTAATCTTGGTTCCCATATTCTCCACCTCGACTTAGTTTGACGTTTGCTTCACCTCAACCTGTTCTTGGCTCGCATTCTTATCAGTGTACAAAGCTAACCAATCCATGTCTACTTTTTGAGGTAGCTTCCTATTTCAGTATATTACATCCTTGAATTTTGCCTTCCAAGGATTTTCTTGGTTTAGATGATAGACATCTTCATCATTGTAGCTAATGTAACCGCAGTAGGATCCCATGAAATCCGCAAATGATGGTTTTAATCTCGGTTCCCATATTCTCCACCTCGACTTAGTTTGCTCTTTGTTTCACCTCAACTTGTTCTTGGCTCGCATTCTTATCAGCGCACAAAGCTAATCGATCCATGTCTACCTCTTGGGGTAGCTTCCTATTTCGGTACATTACATCCTTGAATTTTGCCTTGCCAGCATTTTCTTGGTTTAGGTGATAGGTATCCTCATTATTCTAGCTAATGTAACCGCAAGAGGTCATCTGATTCAAATCATATTGCTTTAGAATTTACAATGTACTGAACCTTCATTCGATTGCTAGCGTTCTAAATATTACTGAGCATTGTTTCGTGCATAGAGGTCGCCTTTTTCCGAAAGCTCTCGGCATACTTATTTACAACAGTCGTTTCTTCCCCGAACTCGCTATTGAACTGCAAATATTAAGTTATACGTTAAAAAATAGCTTAGCCGATATTTTGCCTGTTGTCTCGTATGTAACCGGTCGATACGCCATTAGGAAAAGATGGACGTACGAGTATTAATCCCAATCTCATTGATTATCTGAGACCTTCTATATAAAAATTTCTCAATCGTTCGGTTCATGTGTTCCGACTGCGAATGAAGAGCAGTAGCTCTGGTTCTACGTATTTTCAATAATTGTCAGAAACTATGGAAAGACCGTGGCTAGAAGGGGGGGGGGGCACCTTGGCAAACATATATCCCTTGAAATACAAGATATTTACATTTAACTTATTCTAAATTTAAGATGAAAGTCCAATTGGGAATAGCTATTTATCTTTACCTAAAGAAATGGCTTATTCAGCATACACAAAAAAAGGACACAGTGGAACAAGTAAACTTCTCCGGCTCTTGAATGCGGTCTAGTTCAAGAGTTACGGGGAAGACTAACCAATCTACTACAAAATGAGCTTATTACCTGAATATTATATTCACAGTAAATAAAGATATGAATCAATAGTTCAGACAGGAATTATGTTTTGACAAGTTCCCCTCAAAACGGGAATGGTTTAATCTGGGCTCTACAATATTCGGCAATCGGGACTATGAATTACACTGGATTCCCGCCGATACACGTTAACATACCCAACACGCTTTTACAGGCAACCAATATTGAAGCAAAGAATATAACAATACCTGTATTGTGGTCGATGCGTCACGCACCATAGTCGTCGGCCGGGAATCTTATACGTTCCTGCTTTCGCAGTGGACTCACACGTCCTATGAAGCGGCGAACAGGATGCAAAAGGCAGTTAGTTCCCCCAAAACCCACTACTTGGCTTCTCAAGGACCGGGGATTCCGCCACACTTACTCACGCGGAAACCTTGCATTCACCCCGGAAACTTCAAAAGTCACTCATACACGACCGATTTCTATCACGTGCGAACTACGCGTGTTTTAATGCCACATCGCGGTAGTATCACGACGAGTAATTACAAATTATTCACGTTCGTAATCCACAAGAGTGAATTCGCTTACAACTGTCACTTTATTTTCATAATTTATTCGCGACCGAAAAAACCGTCTCTCGTTTTTTTGTTCTGGCCGAGTCTATATGTCCTCGTAGTCCTAACAAGCACGCATTTACCGTAAACCTACGGCAGTAAATTTAAATATTGGCGTGGGACGCCAACAAAACTTGACAGTAGAATTGATTTTCATCTTCATTGTATGCGGGTTTTCGTATATCTGTCAAAATCGATTGTGGAATAGTTTTCCAAAAACACTATCAAGAGCAACAACAAAACAGCTTTTCAACGATTAGCAAGGCGTGTTTAAAATAATCTAAGAAGGTTATAATCACTGAGTTTTATGTCA
This sequence comes from Phrixothrix hirtus, assembly GCA_024586415.1. Taxonomy (NCBI): domain Eukaryota; kingdom Metazoa; phylum Arthropoda; class Insecta; order Coleoptera; family Phengodidae; genus Phrixothrix; species Phrixothrix hirtus. The sequence goes on along the minus strand of JAHWXV010300788.1, from coordinate 3,853 downwards.
TTCTTTATTTGGCCTTGAAAACTATTATAACACTTGTCAGATTTTGTTTCCGTTCTGCGCCTAATGAACAAAATCTCCTTTTTTAGATTTTCCGCCGTCTGTTTTCGGTAACGGCGTGGTTGATAGGACAATAAATAAATAAATAAGTTTCCTGTCGGGTTAAAAACACGAGAGACGCGCTTTTGGTACGATCCGTGACAATTTAGAACTTGATAATTAAATATAAATGCAATTTTTCACGTCTGGTGGATTTCGGCGACATTTAAAATTAGTACGAATTCGTCGCGTAGTTGTGTAAAAATCGGCCGTGTGTGTGGTTCTTTGTTTGAAGCGTTCGGGTGTGTTTAGGGACTCCGCATAATGTAGTGTGGAGGAAGACCAGACCTAAGAGATGGAATAGCGTATCTCTGGGGATTGACCTGCCTTTTTTCACCCCTGTTGCTGCTTTTTTGCGGACGCAGGAATCAATAAATCAATCACGACGGACGATTTTAGTGTTTGGAAATCAAACAACCCGATAATTTGACGAATAAAAACTCAGGTACCCTTTGTCTTACTTCCTTATTGTTGGCCTGTGAAAGGCGTAAGCGAAATGCCAACGCGTATCGGCGAGAAGTCAATTTAAGCCACGTCCTAGCGGCCAGTCCGTTTTTGTAGCCAGCTTAAACCTTCCCGTGCGAAGGGAGATCATTACTCCATACCTTATGCATCGATCGTGGACTCATACTTCCGTTGACTGTATCTAAACCTATATTAACCCTAATTTTAGTGTTTAGTAGTTTGAGTAGTCCTTCCCGTATCTCTCGATTAGGCCAAATTCAAGAGACGGTGAAGTTATCTGTAAAACCTTTTGTAACCTGTTGTTTTGTGTGTATGCTAAATAATCCATTTTCTTTATCAATAGATATATCATGTCATTTAACTAGACTTTTATTTTTGAACGTAGAATAAGATAATACCTTGCATTTCGAGGGATATGTGCTGATTAAGGTTCCCCTTTAGATCACGATCTAAATTGGTATTAATAGTTGGGGCCTTAACAAAGTGCAACCCCGGGACACAAATTCACAAGAGAATAGTTCCATACTTTGAGTGGCCTATCTGGAGCAGTGGCGCCCTTCCTATATCTTGGATTATTGTGCGCGCTTCCAGCGATTTCCTATAGAGCGCGGACGGTGCTGGTGCACTTTTCCTGGAATCCACCCTACTCCGTCTAGCTAGCGGCCACCATTACCGTTATTGGACATAACGCCTAACGCGCCCGTGACATACTCATGAACTAAAGTTTTGGAAAAAGAAGGTTATTCAGCCTCAGAAGGCTTTAACAGTACAGAGTAACAGATAATTGATGTCAACAATGAGCATAAATAGGTAAAACATATTTAGAGCTGGAGAAGCCCATATTAATTAATATTATTAATAAACCACACTTAGAAAGATCGATTGCTCTTGGAACGGATAAAACAAAATTTCCTATCGATGACGTTTGACACTTCCAGAAATGGTTAATGCTTTGGAATGTGAGAACTCTGTGCTCATCATGTAAACCTTGAATATTTTAAGGTGTGTGCTAGATGCATTTTACAACAGTTAACTGAAGATATTATGCAAACAAAAATGGAGATTTGCACTGATCCCTTAAACGCTTCCAAAGGTGGAGGACCGTCTTCTTTTGACAATTTTGTACTTAGAAATGAAACATGTGCGGCTCTCTCCGGTCCAGAAGTTAAAAATGAATCAGGGAACTAGATCATTACCCAAAATATAAATTGCAATGCAATGCAGTCAAGCTGTAATTTTTCTCTTGATGAGCAACGTACCAATAACTATCCAGTGGTAGGTACTGACGTCAAATAAGCTTAAGAGAGCCATTAGGAAGAAAATATATAAAAATCTCAAAGTATTGTCCTACATCACGACAAAGTAAAGCTCTACGCCTCAAACGCCTTCATATGTTTGCATCACTCTGTATAATACATCAATGTTAATTAAAATACGTTTAGGTAAATTATAATTATCAATCTTTTGAATGCACCTCGTATGATTTGTAACCTGTAGCATCATCATCTACTAATCTTAATTTAAAATAAATCAATTCTTCGTATTTTAATAAGAAATCTTATTTTTAATTCCGTCATTTTCAAAAGCATTTTATATAATTTTAATATAACAAATAAAATATTTGTTGTTGCCTCATAATAATAAAATGCTATGTTAATTAATTATTTCAATTTTGTTGGAAATGGTTTCAAATAAATAATAGGAATTTAGAATTTAGCTAAATTATTTTCATATGAAATTTACGTAGATGGCGCAATTCAATAATTCTCAGTACCATGCATGAGATCAGCATATTGCTATGCAAATTTGCTGACGAGGGATTTTCGTACCACGATCACGTAGTCCACACCAGTGGCCTATTTTAAAATGCAATTTTATGATTGGATAGTTTTTCCGTTTCCGTCGTGATTGGTAGCGTCTTAATCCCGAAAGACAAAGCATTAATTCAAAGACCGAACAACATTACGGACATGGTTCAGTTCAAATAAATTTCTCTTTAAAGAAGAGAGTTATTGTTATTTTCATTAATGTGAACCCGTTATGGCTGCGTTGTGTTCCTTTTATTTTAGTCTTAGTTAAGTTTGCAAGAAGATTATCAAGGTAACCCGTCCTAGAGGTACGTATTCGCGAACCATTAACAGCACAATGTTCACCAGCGTTGGTTGAAAGAGTTCCTTTAGTGAAGAACAAATGGGATCAGTTAAGTCATAAAGATGAGCTCTTGATTTGTTAAAACATCGATACGCGCATTTTTCAAAGTAAATCCATTTTTTTCATCAAATTATTTTGTTACCGTCAGGGAATCGTTATATAAGTGTATAAGTGAAATAAATTGAATTTTTAATAAACTTAATTTGCCGTTGGAGGTCGTTGCAAACGCCTTCAGCGTAAATCGATTAACGTAATCTTTGTTTGACTTGATATTATTTTAAAAAGTACCGTTAGTTGGTAAATATTTATATATAGGGTGATCCACATGAATTAAATTTTATAAATTGATTGTCCACTGTTAGAATAGATGCGTGTAACCTCAGTATATTTAAAATAAAAGATATTGAGATTTGATTTAGAAAATAATTTTTAAAACGGGGGATCCTACAAAAATTTAGTTTAAAACGACTTGTTTATTACATTAACATTTTACCTGTGTTTTGACAATTTACTCATTATACTGTTTGTTAAATCTAGTAACTCTTTTATTTCTGTAAGTTAACTTAAACTTAATTTGAATTATTTTAAGACAACTGTTAAGGTAAGAACTTATAATAATTTATGCCGGCGATCTCCAGAAGTCATCCTGTTGAATACGCAGGTAATTTCTACTGCCGAAATTATACGATTCACTGATGAAAGTACACTTAATCGGCAACCCCGCCCCGATTGTGACCGCAGCAAGTTCTCTAGTCCTGTCTTGTCGTTTCTAGCTTTTTGGCTAAGATTGCCACGGATTCTAGTTCAGTAGCTATGCGGTAGAGTAGGAGGGGTATGATGTAATCGGCGTAGGGGTAAAGTTAGCAAGCATAATACTTCACGGTTGGTCTCTTCACAGTTCTCGGCTTAAGTCAAAAGTAAAAAAAAAAAGTACAGTAAAGAGTAAATAGGGCGCCAGTCGTTCACTATTAAACAAAAAGAAAATCACAAAGAACGCCCGAACGACAAGATGTCCTTCAGCACGAACTCGGCTTCTGGTAGAGTAGACCTATAGAAACCTAGAGAAAAGTCAATCAGGAAGAAAAGGAAGTTCGGTGAAATTATAACAATATGATTTAACAAATAATTAGGTATTTATTTA
>JAHWXV010300771.1:0-12172 GCA_024586415.1 Phrixothrix hirtus | reverse complement strand
TCTGTAAACCGCAACCTAGCTACACATTTACAGACGACGGGCGAGTGTATTTGACGGATGGTTTCGGATCGGTGTCGATGTGCGTCCGCTATTGATACAACACAATGCACAACGATGTCGACGGTGCTCGGCGTCGTTTCTGTAAACCGCAACCTAGCTACACATTTACAGACGACGGGCGAATATGTTCGGCGGATGGTTTCGGATCGGTGTCGATGTGCGTCCGCTATTGTTACAATACAACGCACAACAGAGTCCCTACGAAGACTCCCTTTCGGTTTGTAAAATCGCTTTATTAATACTTATTTGGTATTCGCTTTCTTTGTTCTCCGAATACTGATTTGACTTGCTTTCTTTGTTCTTCGAATACTAATTTGACTTGCTTTTTTTGTTTGCTATCAAAGTGATACGGATAACGGCTGCATGTGTTTCATTCATTTGATTGCGCAACATGATGCAATATTCATAATTAATTGTTTATTAATTAATTCACATCTCAATAATCGGAAATCGATATTTCGGTTGTTTGTGATTGCTTATCAAAGCAATCTTGAGTAATTTCGGGCGGTAGCGGATCGTATTTGCATCAGGTTGCGTTATCTTATTTGTTTTATAGCATTTTTAATGCAGCTTTTAATTAAGCAATTTTTCTACTATTAATTTTAAGTTAAACTAAGACACTCGCGCACGGTACTTGGCACTTTCTTAAAGTCTAGGAAGTCCTTAATTCAATGTTTCTTAATTACACTTTCGTATTTATGAATATAGCGAAAATGCGTAGAATTTCTAGGAATTCTTTTAGATCGCGTTTCGCGTTATTCTGTCGGTTTGTATAAACGTTACAAATTAAACTTATTGATAGATATATAGATATAATAGAAAATTGATAACACTTTCATATTCAAGTATGAAACATTGGTATTACTAACACTGGGAATCCTTTCAAATCAGCATTACCTTGACGTAATGCTTTTTTTATCAGTTATAAGCCTCAAAACATACCAATAGATAAAGTAGTATAGATGCAACGGCCTTTCGGTTGACCATTTGCTTTATATTAAATAGTCCTTTATAATTAGAGATTGGCGTAGAAAATATTTATATCAAACAAATTTTTAATTTGATCGGCCAAGTAACTGAATCTTTTTTCAACCAGAGAGTTTGGTTTCCACACATATATTCACATTCACCCTATATACAATATCTACACTTTGTTACAAATAATAGTCCATAGTTTGTTAAATGTCTGTTTTGTTGTGTAATGATTCCTTGCAGTTTGGATCGGTATAATGTAAGGTGATATTCGGATTTGATGCAAGGTAGATTGGTTTAGTTGGAATTACAATTAAGTGACTCTATATCATAGGAGTCAGAATGAATAAGGTAACTAAAAAACGTTCAAGAATCGTTTCACACTATTTCTTGGGGCTTAACAACATACCAAACGACGAAAAACATCAAATTACTCCATAGGTTATATTTACGGGATACTATGCTATAATTAGAGTTATCTCTATCTCTATTTTAAATGTTTCATTAATTTTTTCCTACGTTTATGGGTTCCTATTGATTTCCATTTTTGATCCCGAGATGTCCTACATATTGCCTTTTTAAACTTAATTTGGTCACATTCTGCATGTATCTTTTTAAACTGCCTTATCTGCGGTACAATTAAGTTTTTTGGCACGACACGAGCATTTTTGTTGTAAATTGAATAGGGCGTGCTTGGTTTATTTTTGTTAATTACAATTTTCGGAGCCCGCTTGCATTATTCATTAATTATTTTGTGACACCCTTCATTATAGTTGAAAATAAGCGTTTTGCTTTATTTAATTGTGCTTCGCACTTTAGGGCATTTTTTATTGGAAGTAATTTCGTTCTTCATGGCTTATGCTACAGAAATATTTTCCCAAAGTTAAGAGAATTTCATTAAATAGCCATCATCTCTTCTCGAAACTTTTACGTCCCCATGAACTACGACGAAGCTGATCACGATCTTGTTTTAGCTAAGTGAATTTTATATACACTTAAATTCCATTTTAATATTTTTAAGTTCAGCGCATTTAAAGCGTAATTAGTGCGTCTCAAAGTAATACATGGTCTTCCCAATTTATTCCTATTCGTTACTTTGCACCCCAGTTTCTTATTCCAGGCTTTTTAAAAAATAAGTGGCGCCTAACGTGTTATCAATTTACTATTTTGTGAGTATTTACCCAAATTATGTTATATTTTGTTGAATTTAATTTAAATAAAGAGTAGTTGAAAAGTGAAGCTCTTATTTTTTACCATCCACGACCCGCCTACGATATTATTTGAGCATTCTGTTAGCATTTTAGTGTTTATTTCTCACCGGAAATAAAAATAACATTACAACATGTGTTATTAAATTTACTAATTTTTTATATACAATGTTTTACCAATTATTGTTTTCTAATTAATTACGTCTATCGATAAATTTGGTGTTAGAAATTTGGGCTTGAATCGCGTAATTAATAATAATTGGGGCAAAACGTCGCATAGATATAAAAAGGTATTTCCTAAGATGTTTCAGCACATATTTTCTTTAGAAAATTTGTTACTATAGTGCTCGTTTTCTAAAATTTTATTTATTTTTTCAGCAATAGCAGTTGCACAAAACTTTTAATTTGATATTTAAGCTTTAGATTTCGAGTACAAGTGAACACATCACGATTTTTTCTGATATAAAGCTTCTAAATGATTATTTACTCCTTTCTATTGAAGAAGTGTAGCTTTTTCTAATTCTAAAAAAATCTTCTAAAGTGAAATAATGCTTTTCAACAGTACAAGTACAACACTTTATATAATTAGAACTATAATGTAGTACGTCAGAAATATTATAAATCTTTAATTTCAAAAATGGAGGAGCTACCAATAAATTCGGATTTTAGAATATTTGAAAATTGAATTAAAAAATTGAAATTATTGCTTCAGCGGGTTTTTTAACGTTATACCAAATTTCAGATAATAATAATAATTCTATTATTTAATTGCAAATCGATTTATTACTGAAATTTCAAAACATTAATGATTATTTAAAAGCAGTTATTCATAAAGGAGTTTATTTTACGCATGAAGAAGAGAGCACTTAGCGGTTTGTTCTGATTACTGCTAAATCACATTTCTTTGCTTGAAATGTTAAATTATATTTATTACTAAGTTAATTTATTAAATTTATCTATTTTGAAATATCGAAGTGCAATCGCCTATTTGGTTGGGTTATCTAATTTACCCGGATCACGATCGCGAATAAATTTTATGAATATTGGGAGTTTCTAGTCTTGGCCAGTAGCATTTAACTAATTTTACCACATATATTATTTGCTTTTGTATTTTTATTTTCATTTATCATTTAATTCAGTACCACTTTGAAGCAATTTTGTTTAATTCGAATCATTTAATTAACCGTGAACCAAAGGAAAATAAAATATCAATATCTGTTGTACTTCAACGAACTTAGGTTATCATTTATTTAGATTTCTATAGCACTAATGTTCCCGCAAGAGTTGTATCATCTTCGTCTTTCAGTGAGTTTCCTGTTTTTCTCACAGGATGGTCAGCTCAACTCAAACTGTAAATAAACTTGTGACCCCTCATCGGGATAATAATCTTCTTATGACATCTGTAAGTCTTATTTTGAACGAGCAGCTTAAGTAAGGAATCCATCTCAATCACCACTGAGACTCGACCGACCTAGACTCATCAGACCTCCAAAATTAGCCTAGGGTTATTGTTAATCATATATAGCATTATGGTTTTTAGCCGTTATAGAAAGGCATTTAGAGCTAGTGTTTATTGAAACACGCAAAATTTGACAGAATTTGATGCCCTCCTAATTTAACATCACTATATCTATCAAATTAGCACTAAAATGTCTTCTTACGAATAGTCAGGTAATTATAATGTTTAATGAGAAAGAGGTATATGTGGGACACCATTTTGCCAAACACACAGGTATTTCGTATAGGAAATATTACTTAGTTCAAGGTTGCACACATACGTTTTACTCTGCACTGATGACTTTACTTTACTTGAAATTTATATTATAATCCAAAGTAAATATATGGGCAAGCTTTTTTCTAAGAACCTTACTACACAGGGTGTTTTTAAAACAGACACAAAGCAATGTAATATGAAGTGAATTCTGGGCAGATTTTTACGTAAGTACTATAAAATGTAAAATTATGTTCATAAAACAGGTCTTCCTTAACAAAAAGTTTTTTAGTTATTTGTTTTTTGTGAGAAAAATTCATATGTACATATGTCTCAACATATTATAACGGGCAAAAACGTTTTGAGACCTTTAGGTTGCAGATGGTATTATTTACTGAACTTACGATGTTGCGTCGGCAAGTGAAAAAGGGGGTTCAAAGTTGGTTATTAAGGTAGCTAAGCTAAGTTCAAGAACATCGTTGTATTGGCAAGGGGAAAAGCCGTAGTTAGAGGGTGCCACTTCGTTAGAGTCGTTAGGCTTACAGGAAGGAAAAGGGAGAACTAAGACTTCAATTTCCTTAAACCGTATTGCGAGAAAACAGTGGAGTATTTGCTAAATGGATGGTGAATCTTACGCCAATAGGTGTCCCCTTCAATCAAGTTAATCGTAGACTCACACATTTTTTGTACTTACTTTAAATTATTTCTAGTAGTTTGCTAGAAGGAAAGAATGGTTAGTTATTCTAAGCTTCTTATAATTAATAAATAATAAAATCTGAATTCAGAAAATCACTATAATGAATAATTTGTAGTATAAAAGTACAATTCACTACAAAGAAATCAATTCAGTTAAAAGAACGTAAGTATAACGGTATTTCAAACATCCTTTGATTAATAACTAAATTTAGGGACACCTGAGTTACTATTGTATATAATTAATCTAAACTGAACAATCAACTCAGCCTAAAAATTTTGGCTGTTACTAAAAGCTCAACTTATTTAAGATACGAAACAATATTTACAAAAGTATCTCAATGTCTATTTCTAACTTGACCAAAATACCACTCCAGTAGGGTGCTTATGAAAAGAGGGCTGTTGTAGAATTTGAGATAAACGATAAAGCTTTACGGACTCCGTGTTGGTGAATTTATAGCAAAAGAATGTCACTTACTTGAAATCCAGAGACGGAAATTTCCAAATGAAAGAAAGAGAATTGTGCCGACGGTTCTAGTTCTAGATGATTTCGTACCTTGTTTGTATGTTCCAGTTCGTCCTTAACCATTTCATAGGACACGAACCTGGTAAGATGATGATTGACCACAAATACTATCTACCTTAAGACGTTAAATGTTGAATTTCCGCAAATTTATTCGCTAAAAAACATAAAACAGGGTAACTTTTTTATCTTGTAACGTTTTTACTTTGAATCGAAGCGCTATCACTTTTAAGTACGCGTATACCTAATTATTCGAGAGAACTGAAGCGCTGTTTGCTCTTATAGTGTCTAGCTTCCACTGACTGCAGAAACATTTCTTTTCGGAAGGGGAGAAGTAAAGCGGGGTTTGTTGATAACTATTTTTAGAAAGTTATGCATGTGTACATATTAGCTGACGTAATAACTTTTACCATAGCCTTATTACTTTGAATTATTCTATGGAAGTTTCAATTGATTTTTATTTTAAAACAAGAAAGAATGTAACCGTTATTTTGGCTTGAATTAGACATAGTTTTGAATATTTAATTTTTATGTTATTATTATTACAATATCGCGGAGGTATTTTCAAATATTCTCGCAATTATAAGTATACATATGATGTATAGGGTATCTCTAAAGAATTTATTATTATGTTTGACCAAAGTTTAAGACGCGCTTACACTATTCAATAAATCGATTATAAAAGGGCAATTTCTAGGCTACAAACAATGGAAGATAATGCCAAAATTATTATAATGACAAAACCAATTAAAATCGCATGTGGTTGTTTTTATGTTCTAGCTATCCCAATTCAAATAGTAAATGTCAATTCAAAAGAAAACCGTACTCCAAAATGAATAATTAACAATTAAATTAATGCAAAACTCAAAAGAACTTAAAAATTATTACTGTGTTAGCAAAATTCCGTTATTAAAATACAAGAGTTATAAGATTGACATTAAAATAAATTCTTAAAATTTGTAAATAGATACAAAAATAAATTGAAATTTTGTTTTGAATTTAATGCCCCAAAGGGACACTTAAAAACATAAAAATCTGAAAAGTTTTTAATTTGGGTGATCGGCCATCAAGTAACTGCCAATTTTGTCGCAATGGCTGTAGTGATGGGGCGCTGTGATAAATTCTCTATAAAGTATCGATTGGAATATTTATTATAAGTGAAACTCTCTTAACTGTTCTAGTAATAAAAGTTCTTTTAAGATATTATTAAAATGTAGAGGTTTATAATTAGTATTCTGATAAAAATAATGATTATGCCGCAAATTATGTTTTGCAAACGTTGACTTGTTATTTAATAGTATGTATGGTTGTACTGTTTCTTAAATTTTATGTGAAACGATCTCACAGTGATACCATTGCAATTTTCAAACTAAATTTTATGTAAACTAATAAATTAAAATAATAATATAATGTGTCGCATGAAGTCATAATTGCATTTAAACGTCATGTCATCGCATACGATTCAAGCCAAATGTTAAATTCATTTTAGCCGCATTTTAAGGGAAATATTATTCAAACCGAGTTTCGTCCGAAATTAATAGAAAATAATAGAAAACAAAACTGATTGTTCTCAATTTGAAATTAGTCACAATTTGAGATTGAATTGTCCCAATTCAAAATTGATTACTTTCGATTTGAAACAGATATAATGCACATGTACAAATTTAAATATAATTAATTTTTCAATTGCGTTATCTTAAAAATTGATTAGCATTACACCGCATATAACACTAAACATTAATTAATTATTTGTCCATCATTTTTCGCATAAGCAAATTTTTTGTGGATTCGTAATGAGTAAATATTGCTAGAGTATTTTTGGTCCTTCAAGTTTGTTCATGCAAAAAGTTTTATCCATTAAGAGGGTCTCTACAGGAAATATTAGGTTATAAACTCTGTTTCAGAGCATAGATTTTAATCGAGAACACTACGTGAAAAGACAATTTACAAGATTATAAAAAGTTGTATGCATTACTAGCATATTTATCTTAAAATAAAGAATTTATCAAGCATTTTCTGTAATATATTGTCCTATGTGTTTAATGTACTTGATAATATTAGTAAGAAACATATTAAAATGGTACAGATCATTTACCATATTGGGATAGAGTAATAAGCTAAAATAAATCAATTGCCATTCAAAAAATTGGAATAAAAATGTAGTCCCTTCCAAAATTAATCCAGCTTTAATAAATGTCGCAGTTAAATCCATCATTAACTATACATAAAAGATGTAATGAAGGATAAGAGGAACAAAAGATAGCACGATTTACACGGCTTATAACTTGTACAAACTTGTATCAACTAACCCTTGCTTTTATAAGATACTTGATATTTCATTTTATACAATAGCTTAAGGTAACCATGTAACGTAACTTACTTCTATTGCCTTTTGTGATAATTTAATTGTAGGTCTTGTTTATATTTATACTGAAAACGATCCTAAGGCTTTAGATAAATGAAACAGATTCTAAATTTAAATAAACTCCAGGTTTGATTTATCAGTTTACATCAGAAGGATTGTGTGCATGAGGAATCAAATTACAGCTGTTGAATGAAATTTATAATACATTTTATATTGACGTGGATATAAAGACGGGATGAATAGTTTTTGATGTAACCTACAGAGAGTTCAAATTTTGTGACGTTCAAATTTCAGATTATTATTTCAATTAATTCTTTGGCAGTCAGCTAAAATTTTCTTTTTGTAAAACATGGAGAAAATGAAATTACGCACAGTTATAAAATACTTTGGTATTAGGATTCTACTCTACTTAAGTTTGCTTCATCGTACTGATCGTTTAAACATGTCCATAAACTTTAATCGTGCTTGTACGAGCGCTGAAGATGCACTACGCATTAATTCTTCAGAAAAAGCAGCAAAACGTCTGCAGAATTTTATTGAGTAACTAATAAAATTGGTTAAGGTATATGAAGCGAGTACATTATAATTGATACGGAGATTTTGACATGAGAAAACTATCAACATCGCAATAGCTAACACAAAAGTAAAACGTCAATCGTATAACCGTTCCCGAACGACAATTATCAGTTTAAGCATACTCACATAGATCTTTTATGCTAATTTGTTATCGTTGATTTAAGTTCTTTCATTTGCTGTTTGTAGGTGTTATATATCTTTTATTTTAATGATGCTATTTCTCTTTGAAACTGTGCTTGTACTCCTTGTGTTATTCTGAATAATGCTTCTTGTAACTCTACTGCCCGTGAGCATTCCAAACTTCCTTTCTTTAAACCGTAGACATAGTGCCATTATTCGTGTCATTCTCGTAAGTGATGAGAAGAGCTTGAAAGTTGTTAGATTTTCACTTTTAATGTAGTGACACGCTATCCTTTGTGGTTTCGCTTCTGTATTGTAATTGATACCTGTTGCTTCGTTACTTATGCTTCAATTTGCAACAAGTTTGGTTCTTTCCACTATAGCTAGTGTTTTTCAAGTTCCTTTGGCAATTTTCCTCTTAACAGTCTATCAGATAAGTTGCCCCTAGATGCTGTTGTATTACTCTATCTCTGATACTCTATTGGCGATGAATGCTTTTCATCTTGCTCGCCTGGCTGCTATTCAAATTAGCGTAATTTGGGAAACTAATCCTGCCGTTATCTTGACTTTTCTTATATTAGTACTATTATCCTCCTTTCCATTAATCTTACTAATAGTGCTGCAGCATAGAAATTGCAACCTTGTCAAAGTTCTTTGCCTTTTTATCGAAGCCACTTTGCTTTTTGTCACAGCAAGTTGTACGATGGCTATGGTGTAGTAATCGGGATACACGCATTTTAGTGGGCATATCGCGCTGTAAACTCCACAATTCAAAAGAATAAACTTTACTAGGGTAATTTGTAAACAAGCAATAACGCAATAGAATGCGTTAGGCGTGATTTTAGAGCGATGATTTGCCATGATTATGAAAAAACTTTAAAATAAGAAGAATGTCTAGTAAGTTTACAGGTGACATTTGAAGACGCTTGGCCTTCACGGACCTCAATATTAGGTTGATGTGCTGAACTGAAAAGAGGACAGCTGTAATTAAAAGATGATTCCCAAACTGACAGACCGGAAACTGCAGTTACCGGAGAAAACATCAAGCTGTAAAAAATATTGAAAGAAAATCTACGAATAACATATTGTGAAATAGAAATAGGCATAGGCATTGGATTGGTATCAACACAAATAAAATTACATGATTACCTAGGTTTTATCAAGCGCTATTCATATTGTGTACCACATTTACTTACGGAAGCTCAAAAAAAGGCAAAGGTGAATTGGCGTAAATTTATGACTGAATAATTTGCAGACGGACGCGCTGAAATTATTTTTGACATGCTCACTGGTGACGAATCGTGGATATACCACTATGATCCCGATACTAAACAACAGTCAACTGTGTGGTATTTGGAAAGTGAAGAACCAAGGGATAATGCAGATACCAAAAGAAAAGTGTATAACGGAATAGAACAAGCTTTGCGCCCCAAAAGGTTGTTTAAAATACTGACTGCCCTGAATTAGCTAGCAGCTCCGGCCGCCGCAGTGGAGGCAGGGGGGTTCTACGTTTACGATGAAATTAATTAGGCTAAAATTCAGGAATGATTTACAAGTGTCTAAAATCTAAAATATCTTAACGGTTATATTTTACAAATATGAGACGGTAAAGGATCTTATTTCAAACCTAAAGGTTATAATTTTACCATGGCATACTACTTAATTACTTAGCGTAAACCACTGGATACTTCAAATTCAATTCGGGTTAGACTCGCAATTTGTAAATGTTTTACTTACTTATATCTAACGCTTCCCTGTAAAGAAATATAGTTACTAGGTCCATGGACGTTTATAACGGTAAAGTAATAAAAACGTCTCCACAAAATAATTCACCTATAATAACAAAAAAATAACATGATACAGACAATCAAAGAATATTTGAACGTTCGTTTATCTAAAATTAAAAAAATGTGCAAAATAGGGATCCCCTTTTGCATTCCTATATTTACTCTTAATTAATGATAACAAGAACCGGCTCCATCTAGTCGTGACCTTAAATTAATTTAAATACTTCAATTAAATATATTTTTGCTCATTAATTAAATTTGACACAAATATGAATAAAATTGTCTATCCGTTACTGGATTGAAGTAACTTTTTCTAGCGGACGTTATTACGTGAACAAAAAGGGGGTTGGTCGTCGGATTTCCTGAAGGAGTTCAGTGAATTGAAAGATAGAAAGAATATGACTTACTCGTAATTCCCGTTGTCAGCGATTTCAAAGAAACAGTGCCGGCTATGGTTTCAACTTCCTGTCGCACCTTGTACTGACTCGTCGGACATAATTTACCTTTAGCGATAGTAGATCGCGCTTCCAATAATTTGGCCTCCAGTAAATAACCAGAAAGGGTAGTTCGTCGATTATTCCCTTAAAACTTATTCTAGACACAAACACAGAAGAATGCGACTTCTTTTCGTAACGTTCGACACTCTACCGCCTGTTAATGGAAGTCCTCTCCTTGAAATTGCAGGGTGAAGGGGATAGGTGGTTAACATTTATTTTTAGAAGTATACACATTCTCACGGTATAGCTCATGTATTTTTTTAAGAAAAAACGTGAACTAGAATTTTTGGATATTGGTAAATGTTGTTAAAAATGGATTTGCAAAATTTGAAGATTTACGTTTGTAATTTTGACATCAAAATGTACTGGTAATTCACCAATTATGTTTAACTATTAGTTCACATACGCACGCACGCGTGGACGTACGCATGGATGCACACACACACACACACACACACACACACACACACTCACACACACACACACACACGCGCGCGCGCGCGCACACGCACACCCGCGCGCACACACACACACATACGCACGCACGCACGCATGCATGCACGCACGCACGCTCGCACGCACCCACGCACGCACGCACGCACTCACGCACGCACGCACGCACGCACGCACGCACGCACACACATTTATATTATACTGTTTTATGTTATATTAGTCAGCCCGGTATATTGACGGGTCGCTTGTCCACCTGGTTGTTCCGACTGAAATATAAGTGTATACTTTGACTCAAAATAAATGTAAAATGTCCCATATTAACGGCATATTCAGAGGGGTAAGCGAAATAACTCCTTATTAATTTTATTTATATATATATATATATATCAGTATTTTGAGCAGACCTGATATTATATAGGTATACTGGTATGCCCGTTATAATATACGCATAAGTCGTTCGTTCCTAGGTCATCTCAGCGTTGTTGCCACTATGCACTCCCTTCGTTTGTGTATTAACTTGTGAGTTTGGCTTTAGAATTTACATTTTTATTGTTTTCAGTGTATTCTAGTTTTTCATATACATTGCAATATTGATTCAATTACTTATCTACTTATTAATTATATAGCTAGTAACTTTGTATTCAAATTTAAATGATTACTAATTGTTTAATGAGAGAGGCTGCTTTTAGGAAAGCCACTCGTAAATCCTTTAGGTATTTTCAGTTTATTTATAATATTATTATTTCGCAGATGTTATTATTGCCCTTTGTATAAGAAAATTATTTTGGCCTTTTCTACTGCTTTCTTTTATTAAGGTCTTTTAAGGTTAGACTTGATATTTTCGAAATTTAAAAATTCAATAGGTTAATAATGTAATAAAAATTAGAAGCAATAAACATTTAATGGAACGTTCTAGAACCATCCAGTATGTTCGTTATAATAAGATAGGTGATATAATAACAAATGACTCATTGCGGTAATTGATATCGGTCGATTAAATTCGAGGTCTGCATTTTATTACATCATTATTATGACTAATATTCTAGACTCTTTCTTCCTTTTTCTGGATCTTTTTCATATCTATATAAATAGCAGATTAAATTCCCATAGTTTAGTTTTAATTAGAATCTTATACTGTTAGTTACTGATATACATAAATATAAATATAAATATAAACTATAAATATAAATATACATAAATATAAATA
>JAHWXV010300733.1:0-13364 GCA_024586415.1 Phrixothrix hirtus | reverse complement strand
TGTATATATATATATATATATATATATATATATATATATATATATATAAACTAATTCCTGTTGAAAAACTGATTATTTCTTAAGAAACTATTTGTAATGCAATTATAATTTAACCTGATTTGAAAGTAAAAATAGTACAATTCAATGAAAAGTGAGTCCCTAGGTAGTATCATTTTTTTAAAATATGGAGTCATTTATGTTATTTATTTCGAGAGTAGATTATATTTTGGTTCCATATAATGTGACCAAAACTAATAGTCAACCTCAAATTTTTTGTTTAACAAAGAAAGCGCAATGCCTCAGGAATTACTTGCCTGCTTGATATTTCTGGAAATCTTTATATGAGGGACTCTACGGTGCATAAGGTGTTCACAAAGTAGATACTCAGATATTCCTAACAAAAACACTTAGGAAGGTAAAGGAAGAACATGAGTATTGGTTGTACATTAACGTAATTATTATCAATTTTGGCAAGCGTTTGGAGATAAATAGTAGCAGATCTCTAATCAACAAAGCGCATACTAATATCATAGTGGATTTTTATGAATTTTTTGGCATCTTCAAAAAGAAATTGCTAAGTTGGAAAAACTTGTTTTTGAACGGTGCGGTACGGAATTTAAAGAGGATAGTATTAATACGTACTACTCTTTTGTGATACGAAACTTCATAAAGTAGAAGTCCTAGAGTTTAGTTACTGAAGGTTTTGCGAAAGTGTATGTACAAATATGACTGCATGAATTGAATCTATACTTGGCAACGGAAGAGATAATTTTGTAATGGAAGAAGCATTAATCATTTTGTTAAGTAGTTATAAATTTGAATTAAGAATATACTTCGAGTGTAAGTTGTGTCAGTTGTATTGATCGGTGAAATGTGAATGATTATTAGTTCTCTTCGAAAAACTAATTCACCATCACATAAATACAATAAAGTAGTCAAATGAAATTGTCAAATATTTTATTGCTACCACAGACATCCTTGATGAGTCGATACCTTTTTTGGATCGATATAATTGAATTGTAGAAGAGTTCTAATGGAACTATTTTAAGGAAAGATTGTCGTTTATCTTTCGAAATCTTATTAACAGTATATAGTTACCCAGCCTAAAAACGTCGGTACACGGCTGCGGTTATCGGCTTTTGCGTATTTTTACGTTAATCTGTAAGTGTAATTAAGAACTGTCCCTATACGCGTAAATGAAAATGGCAGGAAATACGTAGTCAAAAGAAACAGTTATTGTTGCACAAGCCGGAAACACTGGCGAATTAATAAACAACTTCTCCGAATTTTTAAATGTAATAAAAATCTCGTGGAGTTATCATAACAATCATAATTTATTTTTAGGAAAAATGCAAAAGATGCCTTACAAAGAAGATACGAGCAGAAGTAAAAGTGGAACTTAGAAAAAGTCAGGTTGAATTAGTTTAAATTTATAATTTGAAGTAGATATAAATAACTTAATAGCTACAAGTGAAACTAACGTACTATATGGACTGGACTTGAAAAAAGTGAACATGTATAATAATGTGTACGGCAAAGCTCGTGAAGCAACGGAATTGTGTAGAAACTATACTGAAACACATACGTGGTGCTTAGGAAATTTCTTCCATGACAGAATTTCTATGTTCCAGTTACATGGAACCTAGTTCCGGTAATAAAATTATTTATTTAATTTCCTCTTATTTATATTAAACAAATTAAAAACTTCTAAATTCAAGGTTTGTCAATTAAATTCAATAATAAATTAAAATAAAATTTGTTTTAAATAAAATTAACCAAGTTTTCATTGAATACGTGAATTATAGTCTTAAGTATCCAAGTTTTGACCTGTGTATTGTGAGGGAAAGACTGCCGTGAAGTGAGGGGAGAAGTTCAGTTCCTGCTAATTCTTTAACAGAGTAAGATATGTTTACTAAAATAAAATTATCTTCTCTAAACAAATTCTTTAGTTCAATGATGGTTAGTTTAGAAATTCTCTCTAAAAATAACATCCTATTATGTTAAAGCGAGACCGGATCATATAATAATTTTTTTTCACATTTTGTTTTAATTTTTCTTTATTCACAGGGGCAATTGTATAACTAGTCAAGGCTCCTTTTTTCGGATGGGAGAGATAATGTCTGGCAGAATAGGGGGAAGGGTTTGTGGAGGGTCCAATTTGTAATTATATAATTTTTTAATTAAAATTTCAATTTATTAAACACGTCTATTTGGTGGTAAAGTATTCCTATCTATTAATTCTATAGCTACACGTGGCGTTGCCACGAAAGTTGTTAGGCTTGGTGTTCTTGAAGTTATAACTGTGCATATATTTATCTGACCAATGGTCGTTATCTATTATAAATTAACACATGTTAAATCGATTAATTACTCGGCAATTAATAATTTATTATCTCTTCTCCGTTGAGAAATAAATACCGATCGGAATGATTTAATAAGCGTTATCTTTATAAAGTTTTGTAATTATAGTGCTCAAAACAAGCCGACTCATATTCGCCCTGGTCGCATTTGCTATAGTACTTTTCGATCAAAATTAAGGGATTTGCTAAATTTGGTTATTACTGTTGGTATTAACTCTTTTTGCCATTTAAATTAATCTCGCCACAGCAATTCTTATCTTTAAATATAATTTTTTATAAAATTTCATTAACGTAACTTGTATGGTATTACAGAATTCATTTAGCTTCACTAAGCGAATTCCTTTTGTATTTTTATTTAAAAAAAATTCAAGCTAGTTGTTAAAGCGAACTCTTTTGAGCTTACTTTAATCTTCCTTATTCAATATTAATTCTATTCGTAAGTTGCAGCTAAAAGAAATCATGATTGCTTCGCACTGGCTCAAATATTCATACTAGAGATATACAAAGATTGAAGATCATTATACGTTCAGTAGATTCGCAGTCTCCTACCACCTGGTTGTAGGCCATCCTTTCCTCCTTATCCCAGGGTTAGTAACACATACTACCTCTACGGTACTTTTCTTTGATATATTGAATATTAATTCAATTTTAAAAATTGATCAAATTAATTACACTTATGAATAATTAATTTTTAATAGAAAATCTTACTTGTTGAAATTGTTACTAATTGTTACTTCATATTTGCTTCATTATATGATTTGTAAAACAGCTGACTTTTATTTTATTTCTCTGCCAATAACTACTTGCAAAAATCGTACATTTAGCTACCGATGTTGTACAAATAATTGCTCAGCATATTTCACTATAAACTATTTTAATCCAATATCTCTATAGCGCTCCCATTGCTCAGCGTCTATTTGCATAATTTCTAGTCGGTTTGTACTCCGAGATGAGTTGCCGGGGGTACTTCCAACTCTAAGACATGGTTAGAGTTATAAATTCAGATATATGCTTGACGAAGTTCAAATTTTTTTACCGTAATCTATTAAAAGATAGGACCAAGCTACGGCAAGGATACTCAACCCTACATCGATTGGAAAATTAGAAAGACTTAAAGCACAATATCTTGGCCTTGAGGAGTCCTTTGGTTAATCAGTAAGCTACATCAACGTTAGAGATGAAACAGTATCCTACTTTCAGGCTATTAGTAATTGTTTCAAAGTATTACAATGAGTGTTACAGTAAAAACCATATACATTTGTTGTGGTAAAATAATATAACCTAAAAACTCACGTTTATTTTGATGATTTGAATGAAGGTAGTTGCTTATTTGATCAATGTTTCAACAAGGATTTGTAATTTTATAATTTTATTAGTTCGAACGGTTTTGCTGATGTCATCGGCAAAGATTTGATTTACACTAAACAAAGTAATTTGAACATGATTGTCAAAATTTAGAATCTTACAGATTGCTGATTTTGCCTTAAGTGCATTTGCAATAATGGCGGAAAAATTTGATTTAAAAACAGCATCAAATTTGCTAGTCATAGTAAACGGTAAATAAACTATGACAAAACTATTAATCGATGTTATTGAGTTGTACGCGAAGAAAAATTTAACATTTTTTATTCTTTAAAGAAGATCATCTGAAAATGCCAAAATTAAGTTAAAATCAGCATATGCAATTACTAATTAATTATTAACTGATTTGGGAACTCATTTTATAACGGTCGATGAATTTGAAAAAACGATTCAGTGCTGTTAGTAAACTTGATAATTAGTCAAGTTCAAGGCGACGAAAATTCCGCAGTACTTTTGAGAGTAGTAACCGAAAAGACTGCTACTAATACATTCGCAAACGGTAAACAATAGCAACATTTGCGTATAATTATTAAGGGGCGCAAATATAACCTATTAAGTGAAGCTATTCTTGGAGCGATATGCGGAAAATAACATATTCGCGTTCTAATCCTAATGATTACTTATTTTATATTCACGGACGTAGAAACTTTGATAGGGGTTACAAAGCTAACACGTTCTTCTCAAATTCCAAAATATACTAGCTATGTATAAAGTCAAAATTATCCGCCTAAAGCTATAAGTAATTCCTATGATTTTGTAAAGCAACGCCGACGACACTTGCAAAATTACAGTAAATGTTATAATAGGGGAAATAGAATTCTTACATATTCTAACGTTCAAGGTAATTATCATAGAGCACATTATATAGAAATAGAGAGGCTGATTTAAATATTAATTCAATTACAGGATCAAAAAATGTATCATGAACCTCAGAAGGGCAGTTTCTTCGAGTCTTTTCACGGCAATCAAATTATACTTATATAGTTTTAAGTCTAAATAATCAATATTTTGATAAGTTTTGAAATAGTGATACGAAATCAGAATAATTATTAGACAAGCGTGCATCAGTGTACATTTTAAAAATTGGTTAGATAAAACCGAAAAAGTTGATGCTTAACGAAACATTACTACTAACGGTATTTCTGATTCAACGTCATATCAATGTTCAGCAACTATTAAACTGCATGTAAACAATGTGAATATGTGTCATACAATTTTGTTGATGAAGTCTTTCACTACTTAAATGAATGGAGTACTAGGTTTAGATTTTTCATAATTATTTGTAATCAATAAATTATAAAAATTTTACATTTACAATGTCGATAAATTAAACAAAAATCACGCTTGCAATGCAGCCTAGTCAATCTCTAATTCCTTAGTTCCTGCACGGTGCAAAATAATTAAATATTGACCAATAAATGTAGCAGACAATTACGCGAAGGAATTTTTATTGCTGGAACGTTAGTAAGGACTTGAAACAATTTAATATCGTAAACTTTTAAACGTTGAAGAAACCCATGTAACTATTGTGAATTTTACACTATAATTTTAGAACCTTCGAGGTTACCAAATACGTCATTTTGATGGGAATCAGCAAATTTTGGTACAAGTAAAACGATGATTAGATTTAATAAAAGAAATTAGTCCTATTCAAAAACTTGTGCGAAATATGCAAATATTTTTCATTTACAAAACGATCCATTAAGAATTATAAATACTTATAAATAACGTATTCATTTACATGCGTCAGAAATACCTATATATGTAAATCTGTACCGGTTCCCATATTCACGAGAGAGTGAGATAACTAAACAACTCGATGTTATGTTAGTAAACGGCATTATTGAGCAAAATAAGGTCAGAGTGGCCGGCACCTTTTTTGATCGTACCAAATAAATTAGATAAAAGCGGTAATACGAAGTGGCGAGTTGTAATAGATTATAGGTTATTACATAAATAAGTAGAAGACGGAAAATTTTCGTTACATACATAACACTTTTAGGCGCAATGTATTTTTCTCATCTTGAATTATTGCAAAGCTACTACCAAATTACTTTAGGTAAGCCGTCTATACACTGAATTTAATATCTCAAAATCCGTTCATGGATTTTCCAAATTTATTCATTTATTTAGACGATTAATTGTTTTCGAAAACAGTTTAGAAAAGCATAATAAAAAAACTTGATAAAAGTATTTATTTCAAAGATTACAGGATGTAAACTTAAAACCAAACCCCAGCAAGTGCGAATTTTAAAAAAACACTTCTTTATTTAGGTCTTATTAATTAATCAACTGGTTTAACTCCAGATCCAAATTGCTTTCGTAAATGTATGAACAATTTTGCGCAAACAGCGGCACCTTTAAACAGATTAACCCGTAAAGGCAGTCCATTTATTTGGAATCAGGAATGTGAAAGTTCGTTTCAATTTTAAAAGACAGGCTCAGGAATACACCTGTATTATAAAACTCAAATTTATCAGCGGATAACCAGTTTATACTTAAAACAGATACTTCAACATTTGCAATGGAAGCAGTTCTTTTTAATGGCAATGGTCTTCCGGTAGCATTTGCAATCAAAATTTGAATGAAGCAGAAGCTAAGTAATGTACCGCTGAAAAATAACTCTAGACATCATATTTTGCGGCAAAATATTTCAGACCATACTTATTTGGAAGGAAGTTTATGGTGTATACGGATCATGCGCGTTTAATTTATCTTTGTGGAATGGTAAATCCTTCGAGCCAATTGAGAAAACTTAGATTAGTGCTAAAGAATGATATTGTAGTTAAATACATACAAAGCAGTGAAAATGTAATAGCTGATGCGTTAACCCGCGTAGAAATCTCTTCATATACGTTAAAAAATATGCACAATAATGTTTGTAATGTAATGATAAGAGCTCAGTCAAAAAAATTATCCGACACCTATAACGTCACTCCGAATAATTCCGATAAAAGGCTTGAATGCCCTGGAATTGTAGACTTAGTTCTAAAGATTATACATAATTGTGACCACTCATGGTTGATTAATTGGAGAATGAATTAATAATTAATTATACCCAACTTATTATACCGGGTGTCCAAAAAGTCTGGATACATCGAAATAACTCAAAAAATGTGTTTTATAGAAAATTGTTTGAATGTTACTAATATTACTTAAGCATAAAATTCAACGATAAAGAGATTAAATAAAACATTTCTTCACATATCATTTAATTTTACACTCCACATTTAATCCAACCATAGTAAAACAGTCATTTAAAAGTCTAAATATATCAAATTTAAAAATTCGTATTAGTTGAAATAACAGGTATTGCTATTGCTATTAACAGTCTTTGAGATTATAAATTAAACGTTTTTCATTTTTCTCAGTGTACTAATATCTGTCGTTGCTTGAAAGCAAAAATGAGCATACGTATACACAATTTTGGAAACATTGATAAACTTTTCAAGAACAAAACTGTATAATTTATTTATCTACACGTTATAACTTAGATGAGATGTTTTAAAATGACTTTTACACGTTTTATTGTTAGAAGCGATTACAAAATGTTAAACTCTTATGATTTGACTAGGTAACTTGATATAGGACCTTTTCCTTAATACGATCTTCAACATGAACATCTTAACTGCTGTAGTTATATAT
The DNA here is from genome assembly GCA_024586415.1 of Phrixothrix hirtus. Classification (NCBI taxonomy): domain Eukaryota; kingdom Metazoa; phylum Arthropoda; class Insecta; order Coleoptera; family Phengodidae; genus Phrixothrix; species Phrixothrix hirtus. The sequence continues at coordinate 5,997 of JAHWXV010300733.1, read as the reverse complement.
TGCTATTTTTCTTATAAATGGTATGTACCACGAACTGTCCTAACACTGCTGTTAATAAAACTTTCAATTATTGGATTATAGTTTATAGAATTACCATTTTAAACATGATAATTCAGTTGGATATTCCCTAAACATGTTACAATATAAAAAGACAATCCTAATTATTCCTATCGGAGTTTAAATTATCAGATAATACGCAATTAAATAAATAGCAAGTCGCAGTATGGCAACCGAATCCTAAAGCAACAAAAGCATGTTTGATAGATTATGGATATACTGAAGATAAAAAAGTAAAAAGCAAAGCGACTCATATGACGTGTGACAGAAACGTGACAGCAAAATGGCAGTTAACCTTTTTAAAAGTAGTATTTCTTGACATACCTATTCAAGATTTTAATTACCAAGATTCTATGTTATATTCTATTAATTTTAGTGTGAGCATTATAGACATAGATAGAGTATAAAGCAATTTAAAAATAATGGTTGGTTATGATTATTCTAATACAAAAAGTAACAAACAAGGTACGACATTATTGCTTTTGTATATGTATTAACCTGGGTTGTTTTTAGTACCTATTTTAATAGATTTATTGTTGTATTTCTTATCCTTCTATTAACGTATGTAAATATTCTATGTAATTTCGTAATACCATTTTTCTGTTCCTAATAAATGGGCTATATTTCTCTTTTAATATTTATTTATTAAAAACGTTTAAAGTGTTAGAAATTGTTAATATTGCTTCTATTTGCGAATAAAATACTATTCTTTTTATATAACCTAAATAAACAAAATTACGCTTAAATAATAACTTAAAATATATTTCTAAATGTCGGTGGAATAAGTCAAGAAGCACTGAATATAAATGGTGCAACATGGCTATTTAATCCGGTTTATTTACAAATAATTATCTAACACAAAATTTTTACGCAATGCATCCATATCGATTTAAGAAGCTCTCGCATATTTTTAGTCTAAATTAACTGTTCCTTAATTTCAGTGGAAAGATAATACAAAACAAGCTTTATAGGGGTGTGCGGCGCAGCGTAGCCATTAATTTTGAATGCTTTTTCAACCAAAAAGTTTATTTTAGTCGTATTTACCTTTGAATATTTAGCGTAATATTAATTAAATCGTCATATACTGTAGATATTGGTTATTGTCAATATAAACAATTGTGCTGCTTTGGTAAGTAATGAATAATTAAAATTATGAACAATCTATAAACTTCGTGCATAAAATTAACTTAATTATTTGCATAAGGATACGACTTTATCTGCATAAAGATGTGTTAAAGTAGATAATGTGTTGCCTTATGAATAGAGGTTTATACTATACATACAGTGTCATAATTCTGCACTGCAATTACATGTATGGAAGGTATTAAGATGCGAAATATTACACTAGATAAATTACCGGTCATTCCGTTATCTACAGAAAGTTGACTCAAAGTTTAACCCAGTTAGCTCACCTATGACCTCTAGAATGGATATAATTATAAATAAAACAAAATATGTACTGACATTAAAGTGATCTCATAAACAACAACAGATTATTAGTTTCCATTAGTTGTACTTAGATTACTATGAACTTAAAAGCTAGTGAGAAACCAAAATTTAGATAATAATAATTCCACAATAATTATTTTAAGATTAATGTGGCTACTTAGATTACAAGTTTGAAACTTTTTCTGTGAAAGCTACGGTTACCCTCTAATATTATGCATGTGATAGATATTGAATAACGTTTAATGTTTAATTGAAATTAGACTTCTTGACAGGTCAAATTATAGGTTTCTAGTGTATTTGTGTGAATCTATGAGGTCTTGGAAGAAACATTTTCAATTTGAAAAACTGTTTACAAATTAGTATATATGAGAATATTTTCTAATTGCATAAAACAGCGAGTTTTCTCATTTCCAAGGATTCCATTCAAATACGTGTACTAATGATTTATATAAATAGTTCAATAGATCTTTCCGGTGTATCGGCATCAGTAATATTTCGACCAAAATTTTCGAGCTAACAAAATTTTATACGAGTACCATCGTAGAAGCTACCGTTTCATATACATTTTAATACACAATTATTGATTTAACATAAAAGTTACTAATTTTTTAATCTAACGAGTATGTGAGATTTTATTCTTTTACGTGCAGACAAACAAACACTAAAACATGCATGGTACACAAGATATTCCGTAACATCTGAAATTCTTCTGATAACGTTCCTAACATCATAGCGAAATATGCTGAGATCTTAATAAAAAAAATCTAGATTGTAAGTAACTCATCATCATAATTTCAGTGTAATATTTAACAACAGGCTTATTATAATAAACGTAATTTTTTTGCTTCTATGTATCTTCGTTTGTTTATATGTTTTATGTGAGAAGTTTCAGGATGCGCAAATTCACTTTACCCACTTGTATTCACCTGCTTTAATAGTTTAGCCATGTTTACTAGAATTTTGCTCCTATCACCACTAACGATTTTTAACTTACCAAACATCATATTCACACGGCATATATAATTCTACTTCCTTATCGGAAAAGCATGCACGACTGTAAATTTTTTCGCTGAGATATTTACCAGCTTCGAATTAGTTCAGGCCCGCATCCCTACGGCTTATAGGTAACCACGATAACCACTACACCAAACAAGACCAGCCCTTGTACATATAAATATTCACCACTCCATTACAAATGGCGGTAAGCAAAATGTGAAATCGCTGTTACAATCCAGAAATATATATATATATATATATATATACAGGGTGTACTAATAAACTGCAGACATGCAGATACCCCGCATTTCTAAGATCAAGGTAAGTAGATTGAACCAAGCTTATCTATATATCAAAATGCTTTGTTTGCCTGTGAGATGGCTACAAAGATTTTTTTAAAATCCGCTTTCTTATATAACTATAGTTCGTATGGTTTGATTTGGAATATGGATATTCCAATCGATTTTCTAATTTTCGATGTAAGGAGAAGCTTACATAAAGTCTGGGAAAGGTAAAAACTACCTCCATCCTTTCATAAATCCCACCACAAGTATTTTCAGGGTAACCTCTTATTTTGTCAAAAAAAGTACAATCCATGTTCCTTCGCATCTATGTTTATTTTTATATTAATGCGGCATATGGCAACTCTCAAAAATATCTGAAAAAGCACACTGCAGTTAATGAAATAATAACGTTATAAAGTTCCTCATGATATAATAAATTAATAAATGTGGAATTGTCAAATTAATTGAACTACTTTATTGTGATTGTTATCGAAAGTAGATATTTTCTTTGGAACGTTGTGTTTATTTGAATTTATTGGTTCAGGCGTTTCTTGTTCAGTTATAGACTTAATTTAAAACCTTTGACAACGCTTTAAATTTTTTTGCAAAGCCCTGTTTTCCAGCAATTAATCATAATAGTTTATTTTAGCAGCGTTTAACTCCATCTTTAGATTTTGGTTAACAAATTAATACTGTTTGTTTATTCAAAGCCCTAATACATTGCCATTCTATCTTTTTTACATAGAGGCATGTAATGTTTCAAATAATTTTAACTGTTAAAGTTCAGGTATACCACAACCATCTTTAGTAATCGTTATTTTAACGTGTTCCATTAGTTTAATAGCACGATGGTATTGAATTTGTTCAATATTACGCCTGAAATTCACAGCGGCACCTTTGGTTGATACAAGTAATAGCAACAATAAGACAAAAAGATAGTAATGGTAATAATAGCTTTACGCGCAGTATGTCCTTCATTAAGTGAGTTGTAACGCATCAATCTATTATCACTTCTGCCCACAGATATCCTTGCTGATGTTACACCCAGACTCACAATCCTACACTATTACTTTGAAATATTCTAGAAATTACACTCCAAACATCACCCATCAAAATTTCGAGCATCTTGAAGGTTAATCCAACCTGTTCCGCGTTCAAAATTCTTTCCACAAAAAGTTGTCCCAACCTTATCATTTTTCTCAAGTCCTGCGAGCATGGGCGATGTTTTCAACTGCTGTTTTTGTCCACCTCTTCGGTTCTTTTTCATTTTTAGTTATTGATTTGGTTTTAAATTTAAATTTTCGTTCGCGCAATTGAAAGCGCTTAATGCTGGTAAACTGATCCTTTACATTTAGAAATTTCTTCATATTAAAATTCTTAACCAACTAATAGCAAGAGAATAATTAATTAGATCCGTAAAAAGTACAGGTATTTAACATGCGATCGTTTAAATTTCAGTTCCCAGTAGGCTATAAAATTTTTCCAAAGCGCGTAGCTTAGACACATGCACGCCAACCAAAGCCTATATACATAAGCTGTAAATTATTTATAACAATACTGTCAACAAATTTGGTGGGAAAAACTTTATTATTAAATTAAAATAGGAAATTTATTTACAATAAATGTACGAAATGATGATCATTGCATTCAACGCATTTGTAAACTCTTTGTTTTAAATTCTCGAAAATATTCTGTAAAATGTTCGGTCAATTATTTAATTCTTCATACAGATGAGTTATTCGTACCCGTAATCCCTTAAGCCATTTAGAGGCGGTATTTCAGTATTTCTGCTTATTAATCGGTCATGAATAACTCTATTAAACGTTGAATTATTTCTGTGAGAAGAGTCCCCATTTTGTTGGAAAAATTCGCGTTCGGATTCATCATTGTGCAGTTGATTAACAAACGGTAGAATAATTTCATCTCTAAATCGTTGAGCCGTAATTGTACCATCAATTAATCTTTTTTGAGACACCGCTATCCAACGACCAATTTTCTGTGGATGCAATGAAACTTCCCAATAGATATGTGGATTTTTGGCAGACCACATTCGCATATTCTGCGAATTGATATACCATGAAAGATGCATTCATGTTTCATCTTAATATCTTGTTATAATTTTTTGTAGATAATCAGGTGCTTTTAGTTCTTGAACCGAAGTTATTTTGCACGGCCACATATGCAAATCCCATTTTAAACGTTTTGTTGTTGTACCGTATGATAAATTAGTTTGCAGTACAGCCTTACGTATGGAAATGATAGTTGTTTCTGTTACAATTTGGATAACACTTGCAATATTGTCCGCAGTACGTTTTGTATGTCGACTACTACCTTCTTTCTTAATGATACTGCCAGTTTCTCGAAATAGTGCCACCGAAGGATACAAAGCATTTATAAAATCCTTATGAATTACCGCAACATACGGTTATTTCTCTTGAAATTCAGTCATACACTCTGCACTAGCATATTTCAAATGCCATCAACTTTTTGTGCAGTACAAAAGTAGCATTCCATAATGTAACCTTTTTGTTCAGTAGTAAACACCATTTTGTAAACGTGCCTTATGCTGTTATTAAATTTTTATTACTATAATATTTTGTTTCACAGTAATTGTAACAACAAATTCCTAGCAACTGAAATTTAAATGATCGCATGCTATATCCATCTTTGTAAGAAACACAAACGGAATACAAGTGTACATAATTTCTTTTAATCGATACTTAATTATAATCTAATTTTTAAATCCGTTGTTTGGCCAATTATGTATATATGGGAAAATATGGCGGCATCATTTCTACAAAACATTTAAATTTAAAAAAATATCAAGTTCATAGGAACTAAATGCATATCATTTCCTTTTGGGTTGGCAATGTTCCAGAAAATATATCACTACATCTGTGTATACACCTTTTCGTGGTACAAAGATTACTCCTTTTAGGAACATCTTTACAATCTCCAATTAAATTTATCGTGCAGATACTTTCCATTATGAATACAATGGTAAGCAAGGTAGCAGATACATTTAACTGGATATTGTAAAAGCGGCCCGTAGTTGTGCATCTAAACCGTTTGTATGCAGACGCCCTACAACATTCTAAGTTTGAAACACTCACCGTCGTATTAATAGTCGATACTCAAGCGAGTTTCTTACTTAAAACGAGTTTTAAGATCGGATATTATTTAATAGTCGTTACTTGAGTATATAATCAAG
>JAHWXV010300724.1:0-14565 GCA_024586415.1 Phrixothrix hirtus | reverse complement strand
CCAGTAACTTGTTCAGTGGAAAAAGTTCAAAACATTCCTTGCTCTCAGATAAGGAATGTCAATGTGATGTTTGGTACATTAAAAATCTCTACTGCCTGTGGAACTTCTCAAAGGTTCAGCAAATTCCAGTAGGAATAACGGCCATGGCCATAGCGATCATGGCCAAAGCAGTTGAAGCTAAGAGGGGTACGGGAATTTCCGCATCTCAAAGCCCTGCTCTTAAAAACAAACAACATAATTAGAAGTATTTGTCCTGGCTAAAATTAAAAAGTTTAATAATTATTAGACAGCATACAACAACGTCATTCGATACTTTAAATTCTGAATATATTCGTTAACGTTTACCACGAATTTCAATTTTGTTGCAATACCTATAATTTCAAATCATTTATTACATTTTGAATTCTTGTAATTATACTTTATAGATTGTTATAAGAATATTGAATGTGAAAAATGACTAGGTCAATATAATGATGAGTTAAAGCCGGTCCTGTAGGGTTGGAAGTAGACGCGGGATCTTGAAGCGTGTATTGAATTATTTCCGTTCTCACCGTTGAGTTCAACGCAACATTAAAATTCATTTGCCATTCTGGAATCGATTTTTATAATTATTTGTCTCTAATGATTTGCCCACTCAATAGCAATAACTGCCATTCTGTTACCTAATTTACTTAATTTCCAAATTCTAAATATTGTTATGCAGAACATCAGTTGAAGATCATATGGGTTAGCATTGAGTCAGATATTTATTGTTTATTTATATTTATGAGTTTTTATTGCAATCCATCTAATTCAAATGCCTGTTGGGTAAATTACTTAAAATTATTCACTATATTTCGTCGGTATCATAAAAATACGTTATCTACGATTCTTAGAGTTGCCGCTTCTAAATTGGGCACTGATCTGTATTAACTCACTTTGTAATTTTGAGAAATTACCTTAGCGTACTATTATATCCAGTGAACTATTTTATACAATTTAGTGTGTAAATTTTAATTCGTTGTCCAAGTTATAATTCAATGATATTAAATTTGTCGTTTTCTAGAAAATTCCAGAAGAGTATCTAAATTTAATTTAATAATTGAGTAATTAACTCCACTTAGGGTATTCTATACTACGTGTGGCAAATCTAAATTGGGACGGACTTTTCTGTGTTGTAATTTACTATTTATTAGCATTTATTTCGGTTATAAAATGTAGATTTATGTCTTAATTGTATATTCGAATGTTAAACTCTTTAATTCAGCACATCCATCTTTATTTATTATTTGATTATTAAATTTAATCATTTTTCTTTATCTCCGTTAGCCTCACCAACGTAGGTAATTTGAATTATATTATTATCGCAATAATTTCTGTTGGGATATTACCTGCTTCCATTTTGGATAACCTCAAAGTAGACGTTTTTTATTTCAATTACACATAAGTATTGTGCGTTTACATTTTATAGCCCGCTAGATTCGAATTCATCATAGTCGCATCCACTTACTTGCTGTACATACCGGAGGCCAGAGATTTCCTAACATAATTTACCGCCGGTAACAGATGTTTTCAGTTATTTGATACATTCAGCATTCTGGTAACACCTATTTTAACTTATTACTTCATTTTATATACAGTAAATACATTGATTTACAATTACATTGTATTTTTATTATTGCAATTAAATTGCTTTTCTTATATATTTTTTATCCAAGCAAACCTTATTTGATACAACTGTCTAAATCAATAGTTCTGCTTAAATACGTTCTCAAAATTTTGTCATCTTTAAAGCGCCAAAGCATAATACTCGGTTTTGCGAGGACACGCCCTAGAGTTGCAAGCATATTATACCTTTATTAACAAGGATGATTGCTTACAATATTAAAATTTCTACTGTGTATTAAATCACTATATAGTACAGAATAAATATTTGCACTTTGAAAAAGTTGATACTCTAACATCAAAAACCTCAAAAAAAAAACCAAGAATAGAAAGTATGAGAAAACCATATTAAAAGAGACGGGAAAGGAACCCAAACAATACTTAAAATGTTAAAATAGGCAATGGCCATGAAAGAAAAAGGAAATACGAAATACTAAATCCGAAACTTTTAGGACCAAGTTAATGAGAGTCATTGATTGAGAAAACGACTCAAATGACAAATAACTATTACATAAAGCAACCAAGTTAGTTGAGAGAAAACCCGAAAACAGGACGAGCAAAATAAACAATTGAACACAGCAAGTGAAAATAGCGACATTAGAACAGTCGGATAATAAAAAAATAACACAAGATTACGAGTTACAGATATAACAACATGAGTGAATTGAGCTTTTCACAAAACTAAACATTTTGAAATAAAACAACATTAAAGTAAGAATGATAAGAACGTTGAGATAGAGTAAATACAATAAAATAAAAAACATGGCGCTTAGATAAGCAAGCTAAATTAAGGGCGTGAAAAATAATACACATACATTTGCAGAATCCATAACAGAGGAATGATAAAATTATTGAATATCGCCCATTTATACGAGGTGTGACAATTAAGTAATGAGACTGATGTGAAAAAAATATCACTTATGCTTTTAGTCATCTTTAGTGTAATCTCCTTCAAAGTAGTACCCTTCTGTTTGCACACACTTACTCCAGCGCTTCTGCCACTGCTGGTAACATTTATAGAACTCTTATTTTGGAATGTCCTCCAAGGCCCTCGTCACAGTTTTTTAGATATCTTCTGTTGTTTGAAAATGGTGTCTATTCACCACCATTTTGACTCTTGGAAATAGAAAAAAGTCGCACGGAGCAATATCTGGTGAATAAGGTGGCTGTGGTAGTACTGAAATGCGTTTTAAGGCTAAACTTGTTGCAGTATGGGATAGGGCATTATCGTGATGAAGAATCCAATTATCAGCAATGTTTGCATGGACAAGGAGAACTCGTTTTCGAAGTCTTTTTACAATTTCTTTGTAGAAATATTGGTTAATTGTTTGGCCAGGGGGCACCCACTATTTATGAGCAATACCCTTGGAATCGAAGAAGCACACAAGCATGCATTTCACTTTTGATTTTGACATGCGAGCTTTTTTTGATCTGAGTAATCTTTTTGAACACCGTTGCCTACTTTGACGTTTTGTTTCTGGATTGTACTGATAGAACCAACTTTCATCACCAGTGATAACACGGCTCATAAATCTTGATTGATTTCCAGTTGCTTTAACAAATCGACTGCCACATTTTCCGTGTTTCTTGCTGTTGATCTGTGAGATTTTTGGGGACCATCTTTGCACAAATTTTTCGTATACTCAGATTTTGAGTTAGTATTTGACGAACAGTTTCCCGATTGATGTTGAGTTCTTGTGCCATCATTTAGCGGATAATCTTCGATCAAATCGTACCATTTCACGCACCCTGTCCATGTTAACATCAGTTGATGGTTGTCCACTGCGATCTTCATCTTCAACATTCGTTCTGTCTTTACAAAACATTTTATGCCAACGAAAAACTTGAGCTCTTGACATAACCTCATTTCCAAAAGCCTTCTGAAGTTCACCGTAAGTTGTCGTCGCATGCTCACCCAATTTTATACAAAAAAAATAGCATACCGTTGCGCAATATTTCGCGATCCCATTTCTGTAACGAGAGACAAAAACACGTGCTCCCTTATTACAGCACAACTCACAACTGAGCGGCCGCATCAATGTGCTGGACTAGTAGTAGTTTAGAGATCAAGGCCAAAGATGGAGCGCCTGCGCAAGCTGCAGGGTTGGCACATCTTGCAAAAAAAATCAGTCTCATTACTTAATTGTCGTACCTCATATAACGGAAAAATAAGAGATGATTGCTATCACGAAATATCCAAATTATGAGTCTTTGGAAAAGTTACAAATAATAAATTTTCTTTATAAGACTGACTGTCTAAAAACCATGCTAATGGAGTTGAAGCACATATTATAACCATGGCCTTGGAGAAAGCGTACACACGTCTAACAAAACTACAAAGTTCGCCAAGAGAACCTGACGATTTTTAAAATGCAATTACAAATTTATGGGTCAAGATGTTTATTTTCACATACAAGTAATTGAAAGTGTATTACATGCCATTTTATTTATGGAAAATAATTTCGCGCAAATGACGTCCTTCACTGCCTACACACTGTTCCAAGCGGCTTCGTAAATTTCCCATTACGCGTTCTAACATACCCATCGGATTTGTATTAATTTCATTGCGAATGTTTTCTTTTAATTCCTGAATAGTATGTGGTTTCGTTAAATGAACCTTGCTCCTAAGATAACCCTATAGCCAATAGTCACAAGCCGTGAAGTCGGGAGACCATGCCGCCCAAGGAACATCTCCATTCCTCGAAATGATTGCTTCTGGAAACACTTCTCGTAGTCGAGCCAATGACACACGTGCTGCATGTATTGTGGCGCCATCTTGTTGAAACCATCCAGTGTTTCCACCAATGTTCCATCGACGAAGCTCTGGTTCCTAAAAGTTGTTTAACATTTCCACATAACGATGCGAATTGATCATGACAGTATTTTCTAGAACATTGTCAAAAAAATAGGGTCCAATTATACCAAATCGCGCCACTCCGCACCAAACAGTAACCTTGCAACTATGAAGAGGTCGTTGATGAAATTCTCTGGGATTTTGTGAACATTAGTAGCGAAAATGCTGCTTATTTACACAAACAGATAACTCAAAATGCGCCTCATGAGACATAATTACACCACCTAAGGCGTTTTCATCAAAAAGTTGCAGACGGTTTAAAAAGTCTTCAGAAGTCAGTTTTCGAACTGCTGCTAACTTGTATGGATGAAAATATAAGTCTTTATGAAAAATACATCGTACTGTTGTTTCGGAAAGTCTTAGAACAATTGCTTGTCGCCTAGCTGAACGATGTGGATTTTGCTGAACCGCTGTTCGCAGCCTCTCAATATTTGCTGGTGTTCGAACTGCGCGACGCATTCCTGGTGGTTTAGCCTTCGTTGCTGATACAGATCGACGAAAATCTTGAACACATAACTTAATAGTGTTACGGCATGGAATAGAATCGTGACGTCCAATATTGAAATGCGCGCGAAATAGACGCTGTGTACTGATCACCGAATCGCGATTTTTAAAAATGCCCGATAACGAGCGCGCGATGTTCATTCTTCTACTGCTCCATGACTACTGAAATGGCATCTACTACCGATGCCTTTACCGCTCTAACCACTATTCTACGAAATACAACGACTTCGTGCTATTCATTATAAAACCGTCAGGTTCCTTTGGCGCATCTGGTATAAATGTAACAACTCACCATTACGCTTCAACATATTCAATATGAAAAAAGGGGAGTAATAGTATATTACTAAGAACCGAAATGAAATTGAAAGAAAAATATTGCATTATATTTTGTTTATCGTTAATCAGATAATTTTTCCCACAGCTTATAGGATACGGTGAACACATTAAGGTAATTAAAGGACAAGTTTGAGAAAACGGGCGAAACTAAATTTTGATATAAGATCCTGGATAGAGAATTGGATTACAGAAATGATGGGCTACATTTGGTCACCGCCCATTAAACGTCACCGATTGACGGCCAGTGACTGATTATTGGGATAAGTGATCGCCTTGACAACTAACCGTAATTTTTTGTCTCTTTGGGATAATTGACCGGCAAAAGTGCACGCCACCAAAGTGCATCATATGAACGTGAGAACACATCAATCAAACAAAGGAATCTGCTGATTTCGTTCTGAAAACTGACTAACACATCAGAAATTAGCTAACAAATAACTTGAACGGATCAAATCTATTCCATTTGAATTTATGTGTTAAATTCATCGCAATCTCTGGATGTACGTCTATTAAACCCCTATTAAAAAAATATGAGCCATAATGAACCTTGTTTGGGCAGTCAGTAGTCATACATCTTGGTGGCTAGTAAGTGCGGTGGCCGGGTAGTGGCGGATAATGGGCTGTGATCAGCTGACGGTAGTCAGAAGTCCTGTTTCGATCAGAAAATTTTGCATACGTAAATAAATAAAAAGTGGAAATTGGAATACAATTACAGGAATTGTCGGTGGAATAATAAGGAGCCCGAATACAAAAAAGAAATAACGTAAAGATATATTCAAGAACATTGGAGATGCGTTAGGGAGAAACACATGGAATAAAAACGGACACGAAAAAATTAAATTTCCGAAAAATATTCCAGAGATTCTAAAATAACATAACGGGACAGCTGTCTTAAAAGTACACCCTATAGATAGTTTATTCTAAAACCGCATTTACAATTCTAATAAACATTGTCGATACAGGTTATAAAGGTTTATTTGGAAGTAATTTACGCAGAAATTTTGCTAAACCAAATTTACATTACTTTTTTAATGCCCTATTTATTTTTTCAAAACTTTTAAAGCAGACAATTTATCAAACAAAATACTTTAAATATCTAGAAACGTTGCTATTCACGGTTGGCTGACAGATACCCTTTTTCTGAAAAAGTATTTTCTAAAACAATACTTGCATGCTCAAAATAAATTGTGTTTAGAAAAACAATATCTACATCATTCGTAAACATCAATCCTCTTATAAGCAATGAGATTTTATTTTATATTACTTTTATTTGCCATTTTCTAGAATGTGTTTCTTTGGAGTGGTTGAAACGTTAAATTGCCGTACTTCCAGTAATTTCCTTTCCTCGTAATTGATGTTTTATCTTTATTATTTGCTCAGTAGATAAACTTTGGTTTGATAGCACTGTGACTAAATGCCTGCTTTTACTTATGAAATAAGCAGTAATCAAGATAAGGATAGTTCAGTTCGATTAACATTTACTTTGATATTATTCTTAGAGGACACATGGAACATCTCAAGTTTTAGGTAATAGGAGTGTGAATTAGTTTTAAGAAATATCAAAAGAGGGCTCCAGTTGTAGATTTCAGCAAACGAATCTGAACTAGTTATCGTAACATTTATATTTGATATTTAGTACAGTAAGCAAAAGTGCGTAAACAATTGCATTTTGAAAATATTGAAAACTTTCAAAAGGGCATTTCCGGCATTTGTTATTCTGTTGCCCTAATAAGAAGGAAACAGCAGCAGATAGTCACGAAAGCCCGTCTCCATCGATTAAAACTTAGATGGTTCAGAACTGGTGACTTTGATGACGGTAACAATACACCTTCAGGACAGTCAAACAAGTTTGAAGATGGAGAATTTCAAAAATTGTTGGATGAAAACTAAGTTCAATCCACTTCAGATGGAACAACAGTTACCAAAAATTTGTATATCAAGGGGAATATTTTGAAGGAAAGAAAATAGCTGCCACAAAAACTGTCTAAAAGTAGCATTGCGCATCAATTGAATATTTATAACTGCTTGACTGTCAGACAAAGAAGAAAGAGTTTTTTTGAATCAGAATGTGACCGATGATAGCAAATGGATTTATTTAGATAACCCTAAACAAAACATCGTGGGTTGATCCTGACCAACCTTGACTCAACCTTGACGAACATATAGGTGGGACTGACTAAGAAGGCTTGGTGTACTACGAACTGTTGAAACCAAACGAAATTGTTACAGAGGATTGCTGCCGAAAATAAATGTATAATTTGCAACATACACTGTAGCGCAAATTGATCCTCTTGCATGACTATGCTCGGCCACATGTTACAGTAGTCGTGAAAAAAGTATTATTCAAGCTCCGGTAGGAAGTCCACATGCCGCAAACTTTCCATATATGTACCCAACAAATTATCAATTTTTTATCAATTCAACGCTTCAGCTTTGAAGAAGTGCTACACTTCGTTGATGATGCAATTCGTTCAAAAGAGGAGCAATTCTATCGTGGTGGTATTTATCTCTTGTCAAAAAGACAGGAAAAGGTTGTAGAATAAAACGCAGGTTATTGTTTTGATCAATGTGACTCATAATTTTCTTTGAGTAAATGCGTTTTTAGTGAAAAATCTATTAAAACTAATTTACACTCCTAAAAAAACTGCACTGATAAGTTTTTAAGTATTTTTGAAAAGGTATTGAGTTAGTGTTTAGTCGCTTATTTTAACGAAAGCACAAGTTCTGTACCACACGCTTACTAAACTATTTCAATTCAAAAATCGTCATTAACAGCAATTTTTAGACTTGAGTCATAGGTTATTCCGTATACAAATATTTAATAAAAGGAACCAGAAATTAAGTATAATAACAATTTTGTACCCTTATCTATGTAATCCATTTTGGCCATGAGAACAGCAACCTATTAAACAAACTGCTGAAAAATTTCATTCCTCGTTTGTAAAATTTTCCGCCACAAAAGATTCCTTTGATTTTTTTATGCATTAGGAGTAAAAAAACTATACAAACTTAATGGCGAGCCTCCCATCTATTAAAACTAAGTGATTTAAAAAAATGTGTGCTGCATTCGTTAAAGATTTTCATTTATGGTAAAACGGTAGTGTTGCTGTTTAGTCTATATAAGTTAGGCAAATGAATTGTATCTAATATACAAGGTGATTTTAAAATCCACCGACAAACTTGGAACATCGCGCGAGGGGTAGTTCTAAATGAAGAGCAAAATTCTTTCTCAAAATTCCCTGCCCTTTCCAAGAAAAAGTCGTTAAAGAAATGATACAAGCCTGTTTAAGAGCCCCTTCAATAAAGAAACAACTAAATATGTAGTTTTAAGAGAATGAACTATATACCACATGACGCACTTGTTGGTCATTCTAAAATTTAACGTCGCGTTCGTTATAAATATTTTCAAGTGTATAGTTTTGTGTGTTTATTAAGCGAATTTCATTTAATTGTAAGTTGAATATCGTTTTGTGCAAATAATGGATAAATTAATTAGTATCGAAATGACAAAAGTTGTTTTAATTTAAGGTGAAGCATTTTAAACCCTTCTTGTAAAAAAGTAAGTGTTTCTTTATTTTTTATGAATTTTGGATATCGTTTTAGTGTAACTGAACGTATTTAAAATTTTTGTATGTGTAAATCTAAACGACTAAAAATGTAGGTCATTGATATTAATTACCAATATTACGGCATGTTAGTGTAAACATAAAGTAAACATGCCATTTTGTAATTTCATATTAAAATAGCATGTTATTCATCTACGACACGGAGAATTTGTCTACACGTATTTATTTGTATACATATTTCACAGTTCTCAACATTTTCCATTTTTACCCAAAAAGGTGTTCTATTTTATGCGTTTTTCTTGTTAATGAACGAGGTTAAGCATCTACATTACTGTGTTACAGTTTGTCGGTGGATTTTAAAATCATCCTGTACTTACAATTTATATGCTAGTGCTAATGTTATTATGTGGTAATGACCTTTTGTAAAGGTTGTATAAAGTATAAAGCGGGTAGTAATCTTTCAAAACTTGGCTTAAAAATAATAGTGTCGTACATTAGTTTATAAACCGGGGTGTCCCAATTACGATCCGTTTTTTTCATAGTTTCTTTATTATTTATTTATGACCAAAGTGTTTTATATAAAACTAACATGAATTTTATATCGAGTGTTTAGAATCGGTTGACTACTATCAAATTTATTTGATTTTAATATAATACTCCATATATTATTACATTTTTGCATTTATTTTACATATATTACAATGTGGGTTTAAACCAACTCATTTTTGAGTTAATCAACTTTTTTCAAAAATATTTAGGATACTTCTTCCTTAATTTTAAGTATCTTCTAAAAAACGAAGGCTACCATTTGTTACGAGTTTTACATTACAAACAAGGACAATAGGCTGTTACATTTATTCAAACCATTGAATAGAAACTTTTTGTGTGGTTCCGGTAACGTTCCAGTATGTTCAAGCTATTGAACAGAAACCAAAATATACCACAGTATGTACGGAGCGACAGTATATTCGAAACAGTAAATAAACTTTATATTCGCTTCTGGTAATAATCAATAAGAAATTAGAACACGGGCAATATAATTATTAATAATTAATGAATTCTAGAAAGTAATATTTAAAAGATGAACAATTCATTTAAACTTTAAGTGCCAGCTCAATATAAATAGAATTACATTAAACTTGACCTTTTAGAAACATAGGAGCCGACAGCAACTGCAAATAAATAAATACATTTTGTAAATAAAGTTTTATTCTAAAATTAGATAGGAAAATAAGATCTAAAAATATTTAAGAACATTATAATTAAGAAATCATATTATAA
This sequence comes from Phrixothrix hirtus, assembly GCA_024586415.1. NCBI lineage: Eukaryota > Metazoa > Arthropoda > Insecta > Coleoptera > Phengodidae > Phrixothrix > Phrixothrix hirtus. The sequence continues at coordinate 4,380 of JAHWXV010300724.1, read as the reverse complement.
TAAATTACAGCTATTGCAATATAAGAATTCGCTAAAATGTTAGACTACTAATTAAACCTAATTAGACGGAATGTCTAACGTTTTGCTTTGACAGCACGATAATCATATTTAGTATTATATGTATCACAATTGTGTGGAAATATGAACTCGTGCCCATAGAAATTAAGTAAGTTAAACTCAATAACACAGGAACGTATTAAAAGTACATTCCAATGAAGACGTAAAAATTGAACTTTGTAAATTCACTACCATCACATGATCAACCAAATTTGTATGTAAATCTGTACATAGTAAAATAAGGACTTTCGCGTTAATAACTTCAGTCAATGCTATTTTCGTCTCTTGTAGTTTACAATTAAGAGGTAAATCTGGCCGCATAGACTGACAGAGCGAAAATAGCAAACCACCTACGCCCAGAAGTCCACAGTTGACTTCAACACATTTTCATTATTTAAATTAAATGGCAACTACTGTGTGTGCGTGCGTGCGTATATGCCTGTGTACGAGTGTGTGCGCATGCGTGAGTGCGTGTGTGTGTGTGTGTGCATGTGTGTGTGTGTGCGTGCGTATGTGTGATGCTCTAAACATGTGAATTTCTAAAGCTGTATCATTCATTTATTTCAAATGGAACACCCTATATTTTTTAATACATTGATGAAGAATTTCATTCTCTTCTGGTTGATGTGTGGATGCTGATACTTAGTATTGACAGTTTTTTAGCCCGTGGCAAAATTATGGGACCAGATTCAATATCGCAAAATGAAATTCCCGGATCTACTGTTTATTAAATTTATTACTTTTGCCTTAGTGTTGTCTACTTATTCACCATACGTGCGTTAAAGTTAAGGCTAGCTAGGGTTAGAGAAAACGTTGCATTGATCATAGTGGCAATAAAATTTTAAAAAAAATGGACAATGTCGAGCAGCTATGCGAATATGAAAAAGCATGCGTTGCTGCACTAAAGGAAAAGGGGTTAAACAGTGAAGATGGACACAGCTAAATTAAGGCACGCAATTTTGTGAAACAAAGAAAATGATATAAACTTCACAAAAGGCCATCTTTAGGCTTATAAAAGCAAGAGAAGACGACGTATCTTGGAAATAGCGCCAATTTCTTTGCTTACTCTTGTAAAAATAACAGCTACGAGAAAGGTGCAAACCAATGTGCAACGCGAAAAATTAAGCGGCCTAAAATTTTGAAGGTTCATCTAACTGAGACCCATAAAACCAATCGACTGTTTTACAAGAAGCATATGACCGGGGATCAGGAGTAGAAACGTCATCTTCTCTAATAGAAAAAAGCGCTCGATTTTGACGGCCCGGATTTTTCCATTACCATTACGACATCAAAAAAAAGCGAAAATTTCCCGCAGAAAATGGGTGAATTTTCTGAAATTATAACGATATCAATTAGATTTGTTTTTTCCAATAAGTATATCTGCTGGAAAGAGAGCTACTTGACCACACCAAGTTTCTTGGGGGTGGAAATTGTTTTTTCCAACAAGATAATGCAACCATCTATAATTCCTGGAAAACGGAAACATGGTTAGTAAATCACGTAATCAACACTTCGTAACGACCTGTAAGATTTCCAGATATCAATATTAATGAAAATGTTTAGGAACCTTTATCCCGAAAAGTGTACAACGATGGGCTTCATACAACAGTAAAGAAGAGCTTCAGCAAGCGATCGTCATTTATTAAATGGCAGAATATTCCCCAGCATTTTAATTCGGAGAAATGTATTAATTAATAAATGTTAATTTATGTTCCTAATTTGTGTTTTATTTTAGCATACATATGTGCATCCATGCTTTGGTCGCTGTTTCCAATGCATGTATCAAACTAGAAAACAACACAGATCATCCAGTTTCTTCCGCTTTCATGACGTCTAAAATGTCATATTACGGCTAACTTTATGGTTTTATTGAGAAACGTTTGATAAGTATTGCTATCATTGCCTTCGACGTATCGTTTTATCGTTGTCAGGATGATATCATTTAAATTATAATCGCCGAGCGTGGCAATTTTATTAATAATCGTCGAAACTCCAAATTTTTACTGTGAATAAACAGTATTTTACTACTGATCTTTTCACAGTTTCAGTAACAATAAAAAGATTAAAACCCCAAAATTCTCCAAAACAACACTCTGTAAATATAATGTAACTTATTTTTAAGTGAAGTGAGCGAAAGTGAAATACCGAATATTTTTGAAATTAGTAAACTTCATTGGATGAAGAAAAATTACATTTTAGTTGCTATGGCAACAAATAAATCCTACAGAAGCAACACAATACAATGGAACAGTGCATTTTGCATCTAGCTGCAATGAAAAAAGCTAAGCGTTATCAAAATCCAGAAAAATTCACGAATTGACGAGGTAGTGTACAAGCTACGACTAAATTAAATTACCAACAAAGTTAGATAAATTTCCAAATCTCTAGGTAAGAAGATAGAAACGCACATAGTTGAAAACAATTTAATTTAACAAGAATCAAAAGGAACCTCGCTCGATTTCTAAAGATTTCATTCATATTTTTAAAATTGTAGAAACTAGATTTATTTACAATTGTTAACGGATATACAATTAAATGCTTGCACGGCCATTGTCTATATTTTAAGTAAATAAAGCTGCAGCATTTATTGTATCTCCTTATTAAAATACGAATTGTTTCATATTTAAAGGTTTAACTTAATGTGTTAAACAAAGTTATATTAATTAAAATTTTAAATAACTGTTGGTTGTTTACATTACAAATCGGTAGTCAACAAAGGAATAATTTTAAAGTTAAAAGTAGATTAATTCCTTGAAGAGGGTTAACAGATAGAATACAAATAAGTGTAAAAATTTGCATTAAACAAACTTAATCGCTATCGTTTGCACACACTATCAATCAGTTCAATCAGGCTAGTTTACTGCAATATCAATAATTAAAAGTGAATTAAATTAGAACAGAGAGAGCAATCCCTTTTCAATAAGCAATTGATAATTATTTTCAAAAACTCTTGTAGTATTAGATAATACCATTTAAGGAAAGGATTATCTCGCACTTGCAATACCGACAATCAATTGTTCACACAAATGGTTTCTCTTTAAAAGCAATAAGTGCAGGTTGACCTAAATTTAGTATAAGAATTTATATTAGATTAAGAATTGGTTTAAATTTTTATATACTTATGTTTTTATTATTATCCAATATATTAATTATTGAAAATAATCATGTTTATTAATTTTATTAGGGGATTCTAAATTTCAGTTAAACAAAACCTCTGAGGCCATAGCTTTTATATCTTTGTATAACAAACGTAAACCAAGTGTACACAAAGTAAAATTTAATTTACTTTGGTTCATGCAGTCAATTATATTGCGCCCGCTGGATGTGAATTATTAATTTGCGCTTCATGAGCAGTTGCAGGCAACAATACATTATTTCGAATTCCGTTTATAATAAAATATTTTATGACAATAGATTACAGTGCAATTTCTTGCTTTTGGAAATGAATTTTTTATGGAATAACATTCATGTGGTAACTTCCAGTGATTTATGTTTTCATTAAACGTTAGTATTGAACAAGTTTTAAAATCTATATATACCTTTAATGTTAGAAGAGAATATCCACATCAATTAACCGAACAAATAAGTGAAAAAATTTGAAATAATGTAGTCGAACACAATAAATAGTACAAACAATGCGAAATGTTTTCTCAGACGAATTTAGTCAACACTGCATTTTCAAACTCCGCGTTAAATTTAAAGTGAGAATTTAAAGTTTTAATTTTACAAAATACGCATTGTGCAGCAGTTGAAGAAGTGATTATGAATGACGAATGCATTTTTGGTTAAACAAGTTTTACAAATACACGTAACACTTCTTAAAAGTAATTCGTAAACCCATGAGTTAAAAGAAGATAAAGAATAGATTAGATGTTAAAAATATATTTTATATGAAATTGAATTATAAGAAAGTATTTTGTATATTGTACCCTAAATATTTTTATTCGCCAGATTTCGCCGTGAAATAAATGATTCTGGATCACAAATGAACTTGACAGAGCCATTTCGTCTGACAAAACCGTGTGAACTTCGAAGTAACCTTCGTTCTTCTTTGTCACCCCAACGTTTTACACCTCAGTCAGATCTTTATAGTGAAGAGTATTTATATGTATGAATTAAAATTTTCCTGGCCATTTAGTCACAATAATGGAGTTTATTCACCAAGATCCAATATTAAAGAAGTCAAGTTTGCACTACTTAATCTCAGAATTTCCCACGATATAGGGAGCAAATTAAAAGTCTAACTCAAAGAATCGTCCTTGTTATCCACGATATTTCAGTAAGATAGAGCGGCATCTTTTACTTTCATTGTTAGCAACCTAT